>PVIR01002837.1:0-29589 GCA_004026965.1 Petromus typicus
ATGGTGGATGCTAATTAAATGAAGGAACAAATGAATACCAGGATGGCATTGAAAAAAGTTGTAAATGAATATTGATAGCTGTGTCTTGCCTTGTCTGTTATTCTTATTAGTGTGACCAGGAAGCGTATCAACCTGAAGTCATTGAAAGTACACATGTCTTACAGTTTGTGTAATGAGTAGACTGAAACAATCAATAAGACACATGGCGGCTGGTGAGCACTTTAGATTTTCAGGTGAACACATAAAGTCGACTGTACAACTTTCAAACCGTATTTGTAGTTGAAGAATTTATAGCAGTGCTTTTGAGTGAACTGTCTTACTTACATTATTAGAAATAACCCATCTGAGAGCGTTTCAGAAATGAGATTTCAGTTGGCTTCCATGCTCCTACAGAACAGTCCCTTTGATGCTACTCAGTCATATAGATTTCATTATTGTATTAATATTTATAGCTCTCCAAAATTAGTAATGATACTAGGACTCAGATAATTTTAAATAGATATAAGAACATGGGATATCATAGGGTTGGCTATAGGAGGGGTATATCTTCTAAATTTTGAGAACTACTTACTAATTTTTAGAATGCTAATTAAAATATCTATACATGGTTCCTGCAGCTCCCAAATGGCATTTATAGTCTAGTTCAAAATTCTTTCTACATGGCTTTTAGTGTATAAAATTTCAAAAATATACACATTGGCACAAAATATATATTAAAACTGAAGCTTTGGGGTAGAAAGGACATGTAGGGAAATGTGGAAAAGTTCTCAGGCAGAGGTCTTGGAGTCTATGCTGGCAGCAAGTCCATTAGTTCCCCTGCAGCTGAGAGTCACTGGCAGCCCAGGCCTGACTTGCGCTGTCAGCAGATACAGACTGTGGAACAGTAGAAAAGTCGTTTCTTCATCACATTAAAGACAGTGACGGCTAGTAGACACAGTTTTGATCTTTGCCTTTTTTCCCCTCTTTTGTTTCAGAAGCCATAAGTTCCACATGGAAGGACGTCACGGCAGTCCCAACAAAGATGGAGGAGCAGACACAAAGTGCCCTGGATGATTCACCTGGGGAGCTATATTCTTTTTGACATTGAACTATGAGCGTCTTTTTCTATGAGGAAATAAGAACTATTTTTGTCAATGCCACTGTACTTGGACTTTCTGTTGTGTGGGCCAGTGGATTGTAGTTTATGATCTGGCTGTGTCTCATTCTGTATTATTTCACATGCCATGTGGCTATAGAGGATCTAGTTGGGAGGAGACTCTCATTATATTCCTCATTGATGAGATATTTCATTTGGGCAACATCTTCAGCACAAGTATCTAGTGGCAAAGAAGTTTTTGGTAATGAGGAGTCCTGGTTGGGTAGGCAGGAAGTTGAGCCAGCCCTGACAATTAATGGTAACAAATGGTAGTCAGATTGATGTCTCATTCCAGTGTAGTTCTTCCATCATGTGCCTGTCTTACTAGACAGCAGACAGGCCTGGGCCTGCAATATTTGCAACCACCATAATGAGCCTATTGCTTAGGGTTACTCTAACCTCTGCAACAAATAACTTGTATTGTAATAAGAATCTCTAGTAGTGCCTAATATCCTGAACATAAAGGCATTTATTTAGTTCTGTTTATTTACTTTAAATTAATGTTTCTGGTTAGCTGATAATTCTATTCAATGTAATGATTTCACTGTTTTCATCTTTTGGATTCAGTTTTCTCATATACTTTATATAATTTGCAGGGAAACAGAAAGAAAGAAAAAGAAAACAATAGCATGAGGAAAAATCATTTATCTGAGGTTTTGTAAAGGAAATAATACAGTTTACTTTCACTCACAGAGTGAAATTTCAGCAATTTTTGTGACAATTTGTTATTGAGTTTTTGTTCTTTAGTCCACATATTTCTCCTTTACTGCACAGCACCCTCCAGTTCCACAAAGAGTGTGTCTTCTAAATATGTAAATTCTCCTGTTTGTATAGAACTTTAAAATGTTGGCAAAATTAAAGTGTATTTGGATCACATACATCCATTTTAAATCCCTAACACACCAAGAAAATGTGCTTCTTCTTTCCCTCCCTTAATCTCTCCATGATCCTCTTGCTTCAAATGCTTTAAGTCTGTGGATTCCATTTTCATTTCTCATAGAATAATATTTCATTTTAAGATGCTCAGTTCTTTGTCTTATTGTTGCATCAATTGATTGCAAAAGTTCAAGGGAAAAATACATTGTACACAAGAAATGAAAAGCAAGTTTGATGTTTTAGCAGTTTTACATCTTCTTATTTAACTGTTATTCTTCTATCCATCTCTAACAATAGAAGAAATTTTTAACAAATGATAGTTAGCTGTTTTACTAAAGTATATACTTAAGTTGTGATTATTGAACTTCTGGTAAACAGTGAAATGAAAAATATATGCCCTTGAGATTAGGAAGTAGTTGGGATTGGCAGCAGCTACCATCGAGCAAGGCTGCACTTAAGGAGCTGAGGTTTAAGCACCCACAGTCATGCTGAGACAATAATCCTCCAGAATGTTTCTGCTCAGGGTACTCTATATGTGGGGAACCAACAGCCGCAAGGTTGTAGGAAAGCTTTTGATGTGCTTGACATTGGCCCAAATTCCAAGAGGATAGACAGCCCAAATGCTCATCTTGTTTTCTGTTTTGTCAGTGTGACTGAAGCAAACAGGGAAGCCAGAAGTTGGGAATAAAGGGACTGTTTTTCAAAATGGATTCTTCCTTAACAGGATCTGTCAGGTAGGGCTTTACCTTTAAGAATCATTTTCCTCCCTTCCTAAGTTATCCAACATTGCCCTTTTTAGTTTGATCCTCAGAAAAATAGGTAATCTTAAAAGACTACTCTTTATTAAATACAGTAAAAGCAATATGAAGGCAAGATACCTATTTCATTGTGTCATTTGTTAAGGGGACAATTGGGTTTTACAAAATTGAAGGCCATTTTAAATCTGCGTCATTAGCTACTTACGTTTTCTTTCCATATGAAGATAGTTAGCTTTCTAGAATACTGTTAGGTGTGAGCTTAAAAGGTGTTGGAAGTGTAAGGAAGACATTTTATTACCCATTCTCCTCAGCTTGAAGAAGCTTTGCTAACCGCTGTTCTTCCAATGAGAGAATTAAGTGTGAGTACTTCGGTAAAGTGTGAAAGGAGGTGGAGGCAGGAGGGAGGTTTGTAGCGAGGACTCACAGCCGCCGCCTCTCCACTGCTGTTGTGAGCATCGAGATGATCTCCCTCCTGCAACAGCAGTTCAGTAAATAAACAACTGACCAACACTATTTTCTACTCCTGATGCCAATTAAAACTTTGTTTGTCTTGACTCCTTGTTTCTTTCTTAACTATTTTAAATGCTGGTGTTTCAGGTATAGATGAGGTAGGATTATGTAGTCATAGCAAATTAGATATTGACTCTTCCTCATCTGACATTGTCTGCCCTGTACCCTCTGTGCAAGGCCCATTCCTCTCTTTTTCTCCACTTCAGAAGATATTGACCACACATGTTGACATATCTTGACTGCTCTTATTTTAGGAAAAACATAATGATACTTTATCTTGAGCCAGTTTTGCTTTTTAATGTTTTTATGCTGTTTATAAGGAAATTAATGAATTGAAGTAATCCAAAGAACAAATCTTTGGGGCCAAATAATTAGAGTCTTCTAGTTTGCAAACCACTTGCAGTTTCTCTTACCTTGAAAACTCCTTGGGAAAAAGGAAGAGAACAAATTCCTCTTGCATGGCACCCAGACCCCTGTGGAATTGTTACCTTTCCCAAATGTATCCAATTACACTCCGAATCATGAAGTTAAAAAGATAATGCTCATGGAAGAGCTTGTGGGGATGCTTTGATCAGCCATGTCTTGATGTAGAGCATGGGGTGTTCTGCGCCTTCACTGGCCAGAGGTTAGTTCCATGGCTACATCTAATAAGAGGAGGCTGGGAAGTAGAAACTAGACGTATGAACAGAAAAGAACATGGAGTGTGTAATCACTGAACAGAATCTAACAGACAAAAGTGTTGCTTTTTCTTCTTTACAAACAGTCAAAAATTAACAGAAAAAGATTCCCTTCTTCAAATTAAGACATTATGGTAAAATGCACATTAAAGTTTTCTTTAATCACTTTCACAATTCCTCTCTGTCCTCTCCCAGGTATAAATGCAGTAAGACATTTCAGTCTTTAACAGAATTCTTTGTCTTTAATATGAGAGAAACATTCTGGGAGGCTAGGTCCAGGAGTGTAGGAAGTGTTCCTCACAACAAGGACAATTATGTAACACTTACTACATGCTGTCCACATTTTTAAGACCTTGGCACATATTAATTCATTTAATCATAAGAACATTGTAGAAAAGTAGCTATGACTGCAACCCCTACTTACAGGTGAAGAAAATGAGGCATAGAATATGTAATACTTTAATTAAGCTCACAAAATTAGTACCCTGTTGATGTGATATTGACATGTAGACCATTTCCTTGAGTATCTACAGCTTTCTAGAATGTTCCACTGTGTCTTACCAAAGTGAAGTAGGATGGGTTCTAGTTACAGGAAAGTAATAAACATACAAATTGCCTTTTTAGTGTCAGGAAGTAGAGAACTACGAGCCACTTTATTGCTGACTAGATCAAATTTTCAGCATTTATAAAAATGTCAAAATCTGCTATAAGGTTAAACATGCATTTACCAAATTCCTAGACTTGCAAAAAATGAGGAAAATATGATACGTTGGAGCCATTCTACTTAACAATTTATTCTAAAAATAATATCCAGGCATAGCCTCTGAATAAATGGTTGAAATTTAGTTAATAAAATAATTCCACAAATAAATTATGATTATGGCCATCTGAAGCCTCAGTGGTCCTATGAGGCTGTGATGCTCAGGGCAAGATTACCTCAGCTGGACATTTCCTTGGTCTTTGAGAACCAACTAGGAAGGTCTCACCTGGGAAAGGACAAATTCCTTATCAGCTTAACTCATTGCATCTATGTTGTAAGAACATTTTGCTTATGTCAAGGTCCTAATCAATTTAACCTTCTCATCCACCTAAGATCCTCATAGCCATAAGACCCTCAGTACCATATGATGAATGCCACCCTCAGAGTCAAATTATACTTTCTCCAATTAAAAGATCCCAGTAGATTTTGACACTTACTGTTCTACATTATTCCTCTTGTCTATATTATTTGCTTTCTTTAGGGAGGTGCTTGGAAAAATGTAAGCCAAAAGATAATTTAAATGGTAAGTGAAATCACAAAGCCAAAGCTGATCATCATTTGGACAGAGTGATAGGTGGTCAGGGTGAGAGACAGTGATATTCAGCTATGTCCTGAAGAGAGAGATAAAAGATGTCTCCCTCAACCAGAAGTATAGAATGTGAAATGAGGTTCTCAAAGAATACTTCTAGCTTTGGCTTAATGACTATGTAGATCCTAATCCCACTAAGTAAAACAGAAAGCTTCAGGAAAAAAAAAAGTCAGTTGGACAATGTTAAATTTAATATATACCTTTGATACGCAAAAGGAGAATTCAAGGGCATAGTTGCTTTATAATATCAATTCTACACTCTTTTGAAAAAACTTAAAAAATATGAAATCATTATTATGTGTTTGGCCCCTGGTTTATGGATGTGAAATGTATCCTTTGCACCAATGTGCATTTCTGATTACTGCAAAAATTTCCACATCCTTAGTATTAATTAACACTCATAAATGAAATAAGGCTATTTTTGAATGGGATTTGATATCTGAAAACAGAAAGGGCATAAAACTGCCATTACCTTATGACAATGATGATTTATTCCCAAGAAAAATGGTGGAAACTTTTACCTTGATTTAGTCCTAGTTTTCAGTTCATCCATTAAACCCACCTTTTAGGTAATAGGTTATAAATGTGAATTTTAAAAATTTCATCTTTTTCTACATAAAATATTTGTTTCATATGTCCCTTGGGTGGGCTCACTAGTTGTGTATATATGTTTTAATTTAAGACACTAATGTGACTATTATCTTAAGTTATAAAAACTTGTTACCAGACCTCTCTGTTTTCCCTAGTAACTACTGAAAAAATATTTGAAACAGTCCACTCATTTTCATAGTGTCCTTCAAAAAAGGAGAAAGTAAAGGATCTTTAAAAAAATGTAATGCCTTTGATAATCTCTCAGTGGGTGAAGGAACAAAAAGGGAGAGACATAAAAAAAGAACAAAAGCTAAAGCAAAAAGAGTGAGGGCGAAGAGTTGCTCACAACAGAAGCAAACACACTCAATGTCTTGCTACAAGATTCACACCCCAGTTCTCCAAAACAAAAGCAACCATAAGATTTTACCTTGAAACAGAACTATGGAATGCTGCAGAAAAGGGTCTTTCTGCACCCACACAGTTCACTCCTAAACAAGCACTGGAATTAAATTTCAGAGCACTTAAATCTTCCCAGATGAAGTACTGGACTATACGTGTAGTTACTGTGGAAACCCAGCATTGCACATGGGTCCTTAGACCTCAGGGAATATGTTTATTTTTTACATTGTGAAGGGAAATTGAGGCTGCACATGACATTATATTTCTGAAGGAATTTTTAAATAAAGATGTTATTCTAGATTATTCCATTGGGCCAGTATAACCACAAGTCTCTTAGTAAATGGAGGAGGAAGCAGAATAGGTACAATAAAAATGCTGGTTCTGTGTCTTTCATCCAGGATAGAAACACGAGCCTCGAGTCAGAAATTGTGAATCTGAAGCAAATGATTGTTCTCCAAGGTGGCTTCAGGGTGCAGCACAGGCCACGAACACCGAGAGGTTGTCCAGTAAAACCACCTGGTATGGAGTTAAGACGCTGAGTCTGTGGCTGACTTTCAGCAATAATGGAAACCGTTGAACAAGTGAGCTAATGGGAAACTACAGAAGGCATTTCGGTAGTCATGCTCAGGTAGAGTCCAAACATATCAGAGGTGACTCTGGACACTGCATGTCATGGTTTATGTACAGATGCCATCCCAAAATTTCCTACAGTCACAAGTGGATCTTTTTCAGGAATGGTTGTGTCCAGAGTGTGTGGTAGATGCATGGTGTGATACTAGGCCTGCGAGCATGAGGGTTAAGGGCATGAGTGCCATTTGTCCTAAATAGTCTGGATGATATGAAGGGGCAAGTTAAAACTGGGGGCTGTTAAAACCCCTTGTTGCTTTTGCTGTCTTTTGCTGTCATAATCTGTTACCATCTGCTATGTGTTACCTCGCCTTGGAGCCAGTTGATTACGAACTGAAACTTTTACTACCTGTGAACTACATAAACCTTTTTTCTTTTAACTTTGCATGTCAGGTATTTTGTCTCAGCAATTAAATAAAAGCTACTAAGACATGTTTCACATTTTCAAAAGTATGATAAATGTTCAATGAGTTGAATTCATATGTGGCCCATCTGTTATGAGAGTTAAACTCAATTCTGCATTTAAATTGGCTGCAATCAGTTTCTATTACTTTCTATTTTCTATTACCAGTTTCTTGTCTCCCAGTATTTCTACCATCGCTAGTACCATAACCAACACTTGATCCTACATATACTTACTTATGGTTTTTTAGCCACATTCCAGTAGTCATTTTATAAATTCTTTCACATTTGACTACTCTATGACATAGTGTAGAAAACAAACTTCTACCCAGAAATTCTCTTTTTTTTTCCATTCAAACAGCCTGCAGTTCAGTTTTCCTCTTCTTGTCTTATGAGCCCTTCATTTTTGTCTTCATCTTTGAACTCTCCTCCCCCAAAGGGAGGAGGAACACTGACAGTAATTAAAGTGTCATTGACAGGACATGCTTCACATATGTAGAAGGCTATGAGGGAAGTGGACATACAGAAGTCACAGCCACGCAAATGCCAGTGCTGGAAGATCTACAATCTCAGAATGAAGCACTGGTGGGTTTGCCTCCCGAGGTCCCTTTTAACCAAGCTGGCACTCAGAGGTAGCTACTCACTTTTCTTCTCTGCTTTCTGTTGATTAGCTCCTGAGTGTGCTCAAGTATGAGGAGCTGGGATCACAAGTCAGCCCTGATCTCTTTCTAAGATGAGACATTTTCACATGTACCTTGCACTAGGCATTAGGAACTGGTGAACAGTGATTAACAAGAAATATAAAAATGCTGATTTCATCAAATGTATTCAATACAAGAATCAGCTGGTTGAAATGACACCTGCAGGAGTGATGCTCAGAAGTCAGTCCAGACAGAGGCATTGCCCAAGTGATGCTCAGGTGAACTGTTAAGTGTTAAATTTTGAGGTGTTCATTTGACACATGAAGATCCATGTCTACTAGCGGCCAAACCTCTTCTGTGTTTCTCAATGCAAATTTCCAAGCAATAACTCTCTTCAAAACACTCCCTTAGCAGTCCCCTTCTCAATCTGTGACCTTTCTTTGGATTAGATTTGGAACCACACTCAACACTATCTTCAAAGTCCTTGATTTCATTCACCAAAGAATAACATCCCCTTGAGAGGCAGGGAGAGCAAGTCCTCAAGTCCTTTGACCCTTAGGAAATCCAACATAGTTTATGTCTCTAAGCTTAATATTTTTACCTCCAGAATGTTTACTACTAAGCACTTCGCAGAGGTTTTTGTGAGATTTAAATGAGTTTAGTACATAGAACTTCCTAACCAGTGTAGTTGAATTTAATTAACAACAGATGATTAATCCAGACATACAGAGGGCAATCAGAAGATATAGGGTTAATGCTAATACTTTAAAAATAACTCATTACATTAAAAGATACATTGTCACTAATTCTCTTTCAAAACATTACCCCTAGCTTCAAACACACATAGTATTCTTTTTTTTTTTTTTTAATTTTTTTTTAATTATCTTTATTGGTACATTAAATATACACATCATGATTGCACTCCATAATGGGGATTTGTACCAGTATAAGACACAACTTAATTCTCATTTTTTTCCCATAGCCCCATCCACCCTACCACCCCCCCATATATATAAAATTTGTTTCCTTACTTTTTTGTTACAATCTCAACACATAGTATTCTTACCTCTTTCGAAGCAGTCCAGGAGTTCCCTCTCCTCTTTTTGGTTGGCTATGTTAATATTCTGAATCAATTCAAAACATTCACCTTTGGTAGTCATTTTGACTTTTGGGCCTAGCTAGAAGGCATGTGGTATCAGACTTCCTTGGTGAGTAAGGTAGATGGTAACACACTGCACATTTTTTACTGTGCAGCAATTGCCATAAATACTTGGATTTAGGCCGTTCAAGCAGCCATGAAGAGACTCTCACAGAAGAGGACTTCCGGAAATGTGCTAGAACAGAGTGGTGAGTGTTCATAGCCAAGAGAGTATTTTCAGAAGGATAAATGCCAACACATATTTTGCTATACTTTATTTTATTTAAGTATTTACTGCATTTTTTACCATCCCTCACACACTGTTAGCTTAATGACTTATTCCATATGAAATTTCTTCTTTTAGTCTCAAGATATTTTGGGGTTGAATAACTAAAATGTGTCCTCATTTGGAGAATATAAGATGTCTTTTAAATCCTACTTGAACAGTAAATCAGACATAGAAGACTTACCTCCCAAAGGTGAGTCAATAGTATTGATTCGTACTTGGTACAATCTTTGCAGTGAGTTCCAGGCTCACTTGGGCTACACGGTGAGCTCAGGACCAGCCTGATCTACAAAGCGAGACCTTGTTTAAAAAAAAAAAAAGATTCACTTCTTCCCCCCAACCTCCCTCCAAGTTTCCCAAAAGAAAAGAATCTAAATATTCCCTCACAGTCTGGGGTCTGTTCCTTGGGAAGGCTAACACATCACTGTAGTTTTGTAGTTTTCCCTGTGAGCTTGTTTCTTCCCTCTGGATGATACTGTAATCCTGAAGCATGATCTTAAACAAGACAATGGACTCCTCCTTAATTTCAAACTGAGATATAAACCAACAGGCAAAAAAGTTACGTGCTCACTAGTTACATGTTTGAGGCATGACATTGAGATCTCTCATTGTGTGAGATTTTTGTTCTCTGGCTTGGATGTGGGCCTAGTTTTCTGGTATTTCCAAAGTGTTAGTGTATGTCATAGATCTGTGGCTTGCCAACGTGTTTCTGGTAGTGCATAGATGACTGGATAGTGTCTCTTACTTGCAAAGGAACAGTCTGAATCAGCGTGTTACTGTAAATATCCCAGAAAAGCTGTGAGTCTATGAAAACCAAGGCTTTATGGAGTGCAAACAGCTTCATGCTGCTACAAGTTGAGGCAGAAGTTTACCTGAGGGATGTCAGAAGTCAATGTGTTGAAAGCCTAAGATCTGTGCAGATGAGTCAAGGAAACACAGGAACTTCAAAGCCTGGTCAAACTAATCTTGCAGCAGACAGAGGTGCAAGTGAAGCCTGTGGTCATAGAATTTGGGTCCAAGAAGAGTTCAAGGGAACTATTTGCTCAAAGCCAGCAGAACCAGCAGGGAATCGGAGGTGAATGAAAATCTGGAAATTCAGATTGGAAATTTTGGTGCAGCTCCTCCTATGGCCTGTGCTCTGAGAGGGTCCAGACTGGCTTTCCATGGCAGACCTTGTGAGAAAGGAGAGGACCCTGCTTTCACCCTATCATCTACACAGATCTTCCAGCGCCTCCTCACTTGCAGGCTCTTTGCTTCAGGACAAGTTGCACTTGCTGATGTCCTATGATGGCATTGTCGTCCCTGCTCCCCAACATTTATATTTGTAGTTTTCATGCACTTTGGACTTTAGAAGATATTATGATGCATTTTCACCATGCTGCTCCATTTATACATGTAATCATGTGCCACATGTATTGCAATTATCTCTAAGATAATTTTTGCCCTATTTTTTGTTTTACCAGGAAATATTCTTTCCTATTTTGAAAGGTCCATCAAATGGAAGGGATGTTTTACAAAAATGTGAGCACAGCTTCAAAACACTTTCAGTGAATGCTAGGACTTCCTGTTTAGATGCCAACTGCAGGACCTTTGTCTGTGAATGTCACATACATTAGCGAACCAGCAGTATTGCTGAGGTGGAGCAGTTGCTCAACATGTGTGGGCCCTGGGTGTAATCCTTGCTGTGAGGAAATATTCAGGTTACTTTCTTTGGGGGAATTTTTTTAAAAGAAGTAAATCTTTAGATATGTTTCTATTATGAAAGTACTTAGTGATATTTTATATAACACATAACAAAAATTTTACAAATGTTATCAGATACCTCTTCCCTCCATGAGATTCTTTTTCCCATGTTTCTGCTCTCATTCACTGGCAGAAAAAGCATCAATGTTAGTTACAATGAAACATTTTCAGACACTATAAAAATACATGTGACAACTACAAATGTATGCTTTTAGAATAAAAGCACTTTCTGGGAGTATTCCAGAATGGAGGAAAGTTCTGCATTTAATGTAATTATGGGCATGAATTTGGAGCTGCTATTTTTTAAATAAGAAACACAAATGTAAAAACTGACAGAAGGGTTTTTAGAAACCATATTAGCTTCTACAGCTCCATGTAAAGCTTTCTACAAGATGCACACACAGATTTAAGCTATTTTGGAGACTTGATAGATTGTACCCGGAGATATACGCATTTTTGTCAAGTGTTTTTGAAAGAGACAGATAGGAATGGTGTGTAAGAAGAAAAGCTTGATAGAGATCTTTTCCCTGCTGTATGGAATTGTTTCAGAGAAATACTCTCCTCCTTTGCTATTGCTCTTTGTCTGAATTGAATCCCCAAACATATCGATTTGCTGTCAGCAAGTGCACATGCTTGGTGGATCTGTGGGGAGCACTGTTGTGTGGGGATCGTTCTGTTTGGCTTGTTTGGAGTGGACAGGCTGGAGAAGAAGCCCAAACATACTTCTGTGCCAGGCTTGACAAGAAATTCCTTTATCTGCTCGGAATTTGATTCATAAATAAAGGACCGAAGAACATCCTAAGTCAAGGCTTGCATCACTTTGTAATGATACACTCTGAAAATCCATTTTTTTCTTGATCTCTGCTTCGCAGTTAAGGGATGTTCATTACTGTCTTAAGAGATGGTACACTAGTGGTGTTTATTGATTGGCTGCTAATTTGACTTCCTTTGCTTGGTATTTGATTATGCAAAGAACCAGCATGGAAGATACACAAAGCTTCTGAGCAACACCAGTCGATCACCTACAGCCCATCTGTGAACTGCCTACACCAGTGAGCTAATGTTTTTATCTTTACCCCCTTGGGCTACATTGCATCTCTTTGCATTTACATTCTAGATATCCAGTGTATCCTACTGTACAGAGGCAAAAAGAATAAGTGGGCACAGACAAATACGTTTTTGAATTCTGAGTTCAGACACAAATGCTTAACGGGAAGCTGTGTTCCTGCAGATGGAATGTGGCTTTGGAGAGAGAATGAGTAGGAAGAAATCATGCTGTATCCTGGGTCTGCAAAGGAGTCAGAAAGCTCTGAACCTCCTGCTCTTCCTTCTGGGGAAAATGAAGTTCTCCCTGAAAATCTGACTCAGACCAACCACATGTGCCGAACTGTGTCTCTGCAGCCTGAAAACTGCAATATGTATGAATAGCAGCAGAATTCACCTGTGAATGTGTGACTGGCCCTTATTTCATTCATTTTTAATTTCTCCAGGGACCCTGGGACTTCAAGTTTAACTGGATTTCTGACTTTCTCCTCTGTAAAGAAATATTGGATTCCTCTTATTAACAATAAGAAATTGTTTACATTGTATATTCGTTTTTTTTTCATCAAATTTTCCCTATGACTGATTCTTACAGGTAAAGTGAATTTTGGCAGGTTGCATGCATAGTAGAATCCCTACTTCTGTGCTCATGTTGGAGAGTCTTGGGTTGCAAAATAAGCCTGTAGAAATGATAACACCATTACACCAGCTCTCTTGTGCTGTATGCCATGGGGCATCGTTACTTCTGTTGTTTTCCACAATTATAGATAATAGGTACTGGATTTTTTTTTCATCAAATAGTTGTAATATTTGAAGATTTTTCTTTAAATTTCAAAAGCTTCTTTCATATTCATTTGGGATAGACACGGGGTGCCTAGTGAGGAGCTGTGTATTGTTCTAGCAACTGGCAATGCAGAACTGAGCAAGGGCACATCAGGAAGCTGGCATGAGAGGGTGGTTCAGGGGACAGTACCTCACGGTGGCTGGCAAGAGGGACAAAAGCCAACTGTGGAGCTCTGGGTGACTCTCAGTGGTGTGATTGGACCTGAAGGTTAGGAAGGCTTCTTTGTGGAGTCACTGTCTGAGCTGAGATCTGGCCCATACAAAGGAGCTGAGCATACTGGGAGCCATGGAGAGCAGTCCTCAGGATGCAGGACTGTGGAGACTGGAGACACAGCACAGACACAGCCGGAGTCCTGTCTTCCAGCTGGCTGACAGGCTATGGGCGAGGCTTCCTCTGCTCCGAGCCTTGGAGGCCCGACTGTGTCCAGCGGCTGGGTGCTGACCTTCCCTATAGGCTCTCTGGTCTTTCAACTTTTGCTGGTTCTGGGCAGCAGAATATTGACCTGTATCTGGTTTCCTGACATTTTCCAAGAAGAACGGTAATGAGACTATGTGTCCTGTAAGATGAGCTTCTAGAGAAAGAAGCAAGATTTTTATAGCACAGGCTTTAAATGTACAAAGGACTTCACATGCTACATATAACACAGAACACGCATTGCTGCAGAGCCTTGTGTGGTTAGGATTTGTACAGTCATAGGACAGAGAAATCTTTTCCATCGCTCCCCAGCACACAGATAACCACAGCTCTCTCTGCAGCTGTCCCATAGATTTGTAAATCCCTTGCTCTAATCACTTCTTCTTACTGTTTTTTTTCCAGCCTAGAAGCTCTGAGCAGAAAGCTTCATGAAGTCTGGAGGATGAGAGCCCAGGACTATCTCCGGGGCCACTCCGGTTATTGGCTGTACGACCTAGGGATTCATTAAACCTTCCTGCCACCGTCTGTAAAATGAAGATAATGATGCTCATTCTGGAGGGAGGTGGCAATACTTAAGTAAGGGTATGCTTGTAGACACTTGACACACATTGCAGGGACTCAGTCAGTGATCAGTTATTACTGCTGAGCCTCCCCTACCTTTCCAGGTGCAGAATAGCCACCTTTCAAAGTCAAGTGCAGGGAGCTCCTTGCAGACTTTCTAAGTCTAGTAGACACTAGGATTGGGAGCAACCACAGCCCCTGAAGAGCTCTGTCGAAAGAATTGGAAAACAAAATTGGCAAATATCCAAGGACCAGATGACAAAGAGCCCTGAGCTCTCTGAGGCTGTGGGGGGTCTCTTCAAGCATCTTCCTCTGCCAGGCCACAGGCTGCGAAATCTCTTCCCTGCTTTGTTCTGTGCAGTCTCAGCTTTCTGACTTCTCTGTGCCCACCTACTTTCTCCATTCCTGGAGGACGTCCTGCCCCCAGAACTTGAGTTGTCTCAGTTTGATTTCATCTTTGTTTTCTTCTCTGAAGACTGGTTATGTTTACACAGTCAATCATCCTCCCTCTTCATGTAACACAGGCAGACGACTTGCTCTTTCTCTTCGTATCCCTGAGATGAAATCTTCACATTTTTCTCTTACCTCGATTTTGCCTCTCTTTTTCTTTGAACTCTTTTATGCATACGAATTACTTGTATATGCTCTATCCTTTAAGTGTGCATCTCTAGCCTGGTCTTCTTCCTTGAACTATGCTCTCGTACATCCTACTGTGCTCTACTTGTATCTGCTGCTGAATTTCTAACCACCAAGTATCCTTTCCAAATCTGTTCTGATGACATTCTCCCTCATTTCAAGTGGTGAACATTGAATCTCTCATTTTGGTCCGGCTAAAACCTCTGGTCTTGTCTTTATCTCCCTCCTTTGTCTCAGTCTTCACTGGAAGTCAGAAAGTTCAGCTTCACATGTGTCTGGGGTTCACCTATCACTTAGCACCCTCATTAGTGCAAGAAAACTAACATTTATTGTGGGGGCAACCCTATAGATTATGCCAAAGGCAGCATGGGAAGAGTCAACCCCCCAGTGGTCTTGTTTTCAGGAGGAAGTCTGACCAAAGCTGTTGTAACTTGCACCCAGATACCTTTCTCAAAATTCAAACTTTCTTGATTTAATAAAAAATAAGGTTGATTATTAACTACAACCTATACTTCATGCATTCTGTTCCTAACTTAAGAATGCTTTGTCTCTTCCATTACAAGCCTTGCTTGCTTTGGCAACGTGTCCATAGCAACTCCACACACTGTCCACATAGTCCCTTTACCTCAATCTATGATGTCACCAATGAATATCAACAGCTCTGCCTGTTCAGGACCTTTGCTTGTTTAAGGATCTGGCTAGTCAAACACTGGATATCGTGGCTCCCATATCTCAGTCTCTTTAACTCTGTCTCTAAAGTTGCTTTCCTCACCATGTGTTGTAGCACTGCACAGGAGACTGGTATCTGCTGCAAGGGTCTCCAGTAATCCCTACCCGGAAGTATTGTTTTCAGCTTCTACTTCCTGCCTGTTTCACTTCTGAATCCCAAGATTATTTATGATCACTAACCTTTTGGAGTGATCTCTGTGCTGCATAGCTCACTGTGCTGATTCCCACCCATCTCTTGTCAGGCACATAGGTTGTATTCTTCCTCCACTTTGTAAAATATGTAAGATCAACATCTCTCCCCTTTACTTAGTACTTTATCGCTGTTCACCTTGTGTCGTTCTTCATTTGCTTCACTGATGTCTTTGTCTCAGAGCGCCTTACCGGCTTTTCCTTCTGTTTGTTCATCTTTTCCTAGAATAGCCACACTCTTGTCTCCTTGATCTTCTTAAGCCCTTCACTTATAGATGACTCTCTGGAAGGCTTTTCTTTGCCATTTTATCTAAAATTGTAATTCTCTCCTTGATCTTCCTGAGCCCTTCATTTATAGATGACCCTGTCTGTGAGGCTTCCTTTCACCATTTTATCTAAAATTGTAAGGTCTCCACCCTTTATTTTCTAACCTTGCTCCTTTATTGTAATTCAGAGCACTCACAGGGTGATGTACTACACATCTTGTTTATTACTAGGCTGGCTGATGGGTTCTTTTCTCTTTCAGAAAAACATAAACTTAGAAAGGCGAATATTTCTGATTGTTCCATTCATTACTGTTTTCTGGGGACATAGAAAAGTCCTGGTATTTGGTGGCACATAATACTAACTATCACATAGTGTATTAACGCAGACATCAACAAAGAGCAAAGTGACAGTGCATCTCGTTTCTGTTTGATTGTTATGTGGGACAATCACAGAGAAGAAAAAGTAGTATGTGTAGAATGTTGGAAGCCCTTTGTAATTTCTGAAGTTTTGTATTTCATATAACCTACTCTAGACTTGACTTTGAAACAGACTCTCTTCATCATTGCTAGCTCTTTCTCATCTTCTCCAGATATTTCTTCATTTCCTTTTCCTATAGCCTTCCTCTCTTCCCAGCTGAGTTGCTTCTTACTTGAAAAAACAACTATTTGTAAAATCTTGTTTCATGAAAAAATAATTCCATCTAATAATCTGATTTCCGGCAATAGTAATAAGGGTATTTTTTCTGTGCTCACCATCATTTCTCTTTCCTCTGAAGTTATTTCCTTTATGGTTTGTATCTTTGATGTAAAAAAATTTTGCTCTGTTTTTTTTCTCTGTTTTTTTATTACAACATCTGTTTTATTGTTGGCTGTTGCTGTTGTCTGAGATGGATGGTCTTGAATTCTGGGGCCCAAATGATTCTCTTGCCTCAGCCTCCTGACAGGTTGAGCTTCAGGCATGCATATTGGCTACTTTCTCTTTCTTCATGTTACAGAATAAATGGAGGCTTGGAAGCATGTCCTTGAGAGGTGAATTCACTTTCAGATGTGAATTTCAGTCAGCTTTTCCCTGGTTTCTTTCCTTTCTTGATCCAAGGGCCCAGCTTGATGGCTGTGTCTTCCTAACTCAAAGTGTTGAGGAGGCTGGAAAGCTCCTCACTCAGTTTGTCAGCACAAGAGCCAAGTCTCCCTAGTCCTTGAGGTGGGCAGCTGAGGTATTTTCCAAACATAAAAATACATTTGGAAAATTCTACAATATTTGTAGACTATCCTATAAGCCAGCAGAAAATTTACAAGGATTTCTCTCTCATTTTAGCAGCTTCAAAGGAGAATTTAGTGGTAGATATTTACAGTTCTGTAAGATGGGTCCACCTGTGTTTCCTATTTCCCCAGATAATACCACATCTGAAGAGCTTGATCTTTCCTGCTTATGCTGATTAAACTGTGGAAATCTGGACACAGAGCTCCTGGAATTTCTAGAGGACTCTATCTGGGAAATAAATTCTAGGTCCTTTGTACGACACTGGAAAAGACAGAGACAATAGAAAGGGATGACCAAGGACAGCACAGGGGGCAGTTCTGACGATGGAATTCCATGCTAACTAATGTTAAGTCACTGAAAGCACTTGGCATTGCTTTCCTCACCTTGTTTGGACCACTCATGCTTATCAGTACCTGCTTCTAGCTTTGAACCGTATCAAATTTGGGAGACAGGCTGACAAGTGGCCTGCATGTTGCATGTACTGCTCACCACTAACAAGTAAGAGCCAGTGTTTGACAGCCCGTGATCAGTGTGTACACAGCAGCAAATCTCACAGTGACTATGCAAAGGCACTCCATGCGTGAACTTTTTCCTTTCGATACAAAGCTGTGTGTATCCTTGAAAGCTCTGTTGTAGTGTTTTTCTTTGAAGACAAAGATGTTAATGTATACTAAAAGCTCCATGTTCAGGTTGAATTGCTGTGTTGGTACTTTAGGATAAATACGTGGGTTTTGGGTTGAAGTTTCGGCACTCATTTTCTGAACAGTGTCTCATCACTGGCCTAAATTCTTATTCCTGAAATCCAACTTTAGGAGACATTTTTACTTCTATACGTGGGAATTTTTAAATCCTGTCATTTATCTCTGCTTCCTATGTCCTTGTTGTCTGGGACCAAATTCCTTTTCCTGTTCTTTTTAATATTCTTCATTTCTGTTAACTAAACTATGAACAAGAGAAAGCAACTTTTATTTTGTCTTTTACTTTCTATTTCTCCCTAAACTTTTACTACCACTCTCACTTTTTGTCTGTTTTTCTTATCCTTTTCCTTCTGTAAAACTAGAAACTGCACTTTCAAAACTACTTTCTATACTATGACCTGATAATAGTAAGATAATAAATGCATTTATATTTTACCCACTGGAAATGATTTTGAGCAATGATATACAATGCTTTTGAGTGGTGATATACATATCCACACATATAAGAATGCATTGTTACTTAGAGAGATATGAATATCTTCCACATTGCTAGGATACGAGGCATTTTTATATTTTGTACATTAACAAAACATTCCAGTTTTACTCTCATTTACATTATGTTTCATATTCTAAAATGAGAAATTGTAATGGGGTTTTATTCAAAGTTTACTATAGTGGAAATGACTTTGTGAAAAATCTCATTTTCATGAGCACTCTTCCTCAGAACTATTGCCATTACTATCAAATTAAGAAATACACAAACAAATACTTATAAATCTTTGTGAACATAACAGGTTTAGAATAGGGTCCTGGGAGGAAAGATAGTATTGAATGGATGAAAATAGTATTGAGATTAGAGAATTCACCTAGATATTTGGGGATGTAAGGTTCAGAGTGCTAGAGAGGCTTAGAAAGGAGAGCGTGAGGCATCTGATCTTCAGCCATTTTTCTCGGGTCACACATGGTCAAGTAGAGGCTGCTGGGTGACTTCTCAGGTAGCAGTCAGGACACACTGCACTTTGTGTACATGCTGACTCCTGGGCATATGTGAATAGACCACGTGCCATGTATCAATCCCTGCACAGAAGACAGCAAGATCCCTGTAAGGTCTGAGTAACTTGGAAATCAATTTCTGGCAATTTGCATCAAAACAGGAGGCAGGGAAGGAAGGGGTGAGAGAAGGAGAGAGGGAAGGAAGCAGCAGGAAGAGGAGGGAGGAACTGAGGGAGGAAGGCAGGAAGGAAGGAAGGAAGGAAGGAAAGTAGGGAGGAAGGCAGGAAGACAGGAAGGAAAGAAGGAAGGAAGGAAGGCAGGTAGGAAGGAAGCAGATCCTATAAGTGTTCTCATGTTCCTACCTCAAGCACTGGACCCTACTAAGGGAAGAGTTGCTGATGTCAGGCTCACTAATTTAGACCACAGTGTAAGAAGCTTTCCACATAAATATAGGGACCATACAGGAAGAGAAATAGGACATTTGCTTTTAATTTGGGTTTCTGTGCCTATTCTTGGTTTTGTAAATGGTTAATCAAGGTTACAAAGCATATCTGTGTGGATTTTAGGAGATTATAATACTTTTCATGTAAAAATGCATGACGGACTAGAGCACCACAGTGTAAGCAGACCCCAGAGTCACAGCCCACCTGGACTGGGGCAGTAAGCAAGGCTGAGTTGTCTCCCAGTGAGGTTCATGGTCACCTTCAGAAACAGCATGTCCGGTCCCGGGCCTCACTTCCGCTCAGTGTGCAGAGCTCAGAACCTGCTGGTCAGAGTTTCCTCAAAAACACCTCCAGTTTAACTTTACTTCAGTGACCAGGAACTCTGTCTGAGCTCCATGTAGACGCCTGAGGGCCAGCAGGCACAGTGGAGACCCAGCTGCTCTCTTGGGTGTCTCTGGGTGGTACCAGACTCATCACTCAGCCTCCAAGTCTTGCTTCTGTTGATCAGGTTGGGACCAGGAGCACAAACGTTTATAATCTTTGTCTTATTGAGGTGCTAACTTATAGGGTGATACTTTGAGATTTAGGAAAAATGACTTGGGGATAAGTAGAGACTCAGTCCAGCGAAGAAAAGTGTTGGAAAATGTTGGGTTTTGTCCCATCTAGAGCTTACCAAGTGTGCAAAGAACTAAGGCTGCTGGAAAATCACTAGTTCAAACACAGTCTGGGCAATTTATACCTAACAAGACTGTCAAACTAATTTGTCAAAGGGTTAAGGACATAGCTTAGTGCAAAGGCTCTTGGTTCAATCCCTAGTAAATGCAATAAAGAGAAAATTTTAAAAAATCAAGGAGAAGAAGAGAAGAAAAAAGAAAGGAAAAACAAAGCAAAGACAGGAAAAGACAAAATGACTTCTCTAGCTCACAAACTGGATTTCAATGTCCTTCCTCTGCCTCAGCCTATTGACCATACACAGGAAAAGAACTGTTCAAGGTGATGTAATGTATTTCCTAGGTACAGAAAGGACCCTTCTTCTTAGAGGTTGAGTGTGCCGGTGTAGATGGATCTGCACAAGGTAATCAGCAGGCTCAAAAGCAAAGAGAAGAACAAAAACTGAAAATCTGTACTTTTGTTAAAAGGATGGCATCATTTCGGAACTGCACAAATCATATTTAATTTACATTATTTAAGTAAAGTTCTCATAATGTTATCTTTTTCTAAGTTCAAGTTCATTTCATCATTCTGTAAATGTGAGATTTTTCATAAACACCTAACCTTCCGTGTTGTGAAATGACTTCTGAAGGATCATGTTCGATTTTTAAAGCAAGCCTGCTAGGGCAGCATTTAAAATCCAAATTCTTAAGACAATGTCCATTTTGTCATGGATGGACATTATAAATATCACAGCAAAGAACGAGAAAAGGAACTTTGGGCAGCTCTCAGGAAGCTTAGGAGTCTGTCCCACGCCTGGGCTTTGTGCTGAAGCGGTATGAGGCCTTTCCTGCAGGGGCTGCTTTAATAAGCAAGTGTGGCTCAGGCTTGCAGGAAGAAGCTGTGCTCACTGAACATCTATCTGGCTTCGTGAGGGCTCTGTAAGAGCTTGACATACTCTGTGAAAGACGTATTGGAAGTGTTATTTAGAAAGAAAACCACTGAGTTTGGTGTCCTACGGTGAAGCCAGAAATGCTTGTGAAGGGAAAGGGTTGGAGTTTAGGAATCTGTAGAGGCATCAGACACCCTTCTAACATTAGTGGGCAGGAATCCGGGCCAGATGGTAACAAGCTCCTGTAGCTTGTCAGCTGTACAACATGAAGAACTGTGAGCCAGGGTAATTCTTGCATCAGAGACTAAGACCACAGAGAGCAAATGGGGTGTGTTATCCCGGGTGACCCTGCCTATATCATGTGCAGGAGGACAGCAGAAAATGTAGGTAGGTTGAAACATGCTCATTAGTTCTATGATTCTGTACTGAACTCAAGTCAGATCAGGTATCTCATGCACTCCAAATCTTTGTTCTATTTATAGATTTGCTTTTGCTAGTTTTATTGGCCTGTGGCTGCTTAACTTAACAACCAGCCAGCCCATTATCCAGGCTGGCCTTGGAATGGACCACAAAGGTGACACCCTGAGCCATGGAGGACAAAGGCTGGGAATGTGCATGGAGTAGCTTTCCATCCATCGTAGCACATCTCCCTCACTCGCACTCAGTGTGTCACAGGTTGGGTGACAAGTGACATTGTCTGAACAACTCAGCCTGATAGTTACATATCATCTGTCAAGGTAGTGAGTTCCTCAGGTTTGAGCAAAAGAAGCTCCCCAAGCTGACATCTCAGATCACTGTGGGTTCCAGGCGGTCTGCCACCCCCGTCAGCAGACCAGACTCCTCCACGCTGCATCATATGCTGATATCTCCAGACACAGGCGGGAGGAAGACGCATCTGACACGGTCCGACTCCCACTCCTCAGGAAGTCCTGGGAGTCATGCGCAGAGAAAAGAGGACTCATGTTCTGGGAAATCCAGAGTCCTCGCTCACACAGCGTGAGCCAGTTGCATCCACAGGTGAGGCTGGTGGAGCTTTCGGTGAGGTTCAGGGAGCACACAAGTAACCAGGAGCCAACTTTCCTTCAGTTTGTCTACTGTTTACAACACTTTCAGCTTTCACCATGTTTCAGAGCTATCTAATAATGGAATTTCATTATTAAAACTACATTCCTAAGTGAAAATAATAGTTCTTTCTGGAGAAATAGTTACACAACTTCCTTAAAGGACAAGGTGATGAATTAAATTCATACTTTTGTTCCCACACACTCTCTTCATGTCCTGTCTTCATAGGAACTGTGATCTTCCTCTATGTCCACAACACATCTAAGCAATAGTTTGGAAATTCAGCCTCAGAAAAGCAGATCCCAGGCAGGGTGTGTGTGGCCAGGCCCTCAGCCTTGCTGGGTTCCCCGAAATCATCATTGCTTCTCAACAACCAAAGTCTCCACCCTAGCAATTCTTCATGCATAACTTTTCCATGCACCTCTTTTCTCCTGACATTCCACTGGGATTTCAGTTAACCAACTATTAGATTATGAAACTCTTGCACACTTATTGCTTCTCTGAATTTTTGTGTTTGATACTCTGTTTTTACTGGAGTCACCTATTGGCTCCAGGTTATGTAGTGCTTGACTACAGAACCCTTGATCCAGCAGGTCAACATCAACATCTATCTTCAGACCTCTGGTCCTTCCAGCTTAGCATTTTGCTTTCTAACTACATTTCCTTTTGTTCTGGTTGTCATGACTTCCCTAGGGAAAACTTACACCTTCTTCATTTCCTTGCCTTCCTGCTGGACCTATCCCCAAGTTCACTTCTCTGCCTCAGAATCTAGAAACTATTTCTGTTTTCTCATTCTTCTACTTCTTTCTCCTTCTCTCCCCTGAGCTGTCTCAATGAATATTTAATGATAGTGCTATATAAAAAGAACACTGAGAACAAGCATACAATGGACAAATAAAGAAAAGTAGCAAGAAGCTCGTAGACCACAATACTTTCTACTTCCCTTTGCCCTCAAATAGTGCGAGATCCTGCTATAGATTCTCCCTGCACCATCTGCTGCAGTTACCGGCTCAACCTTTGTACCCTTTTCTAATAATGAATGGATAACACAACATTTTCAATTCAAAATCCTCTCACTAGCTCAATGAATGGTGTATTTTATGAAGATGGGACCACAGCACGTTGTTAGTTTCAAGAGAAGGTTGATGTTTTGTATCATTCTCCAGATGCATGGAGGTATATTCATTTAATTGTAGAAAGAGGAAGTGACCCTGTAGATGTCTGTGAGGGACAAATTCACCTGTCAGGGGAGGAGTCAGTGATGGGGACTAGGGTTAGAGATTAGGTTAGCCTGTGGGAGATTATCCTCCTGCAACTGGGAACAGATGTGCAGCTTGCAGAGGAAGCACAACATGGTAATGCCAACTTACGTACAACCCATGTGCCCAGATAACCATTTGCCTTTCAAGGAGATTGTCTCTAGTATTTGTTATTGCAAGAGACAACTGATTAACACAGGGTGCTTAAGGAATTTGGAGTTGAGGGTTTTGGAGGAAGTCACTAGATCAGAGGAAAGCTTTAGAAAAACCTGTCTGGCAGCTGTGTGGACAGGGTTAGTGAGTCCTGGAACCTGTGGCCAGAGGAGTCTGAGGATTTAGAGCTACTCAGATCATAGAACCCTGACTTTATCAGTAGGAAAAATAAAAATTGACAGTAAGGATCAGTGGTAAGATCTTTCCTCCAAATTTGCAGTGTTCCAAGTATGGACAGATGACCTAAATAAATAGAATAAAATATGTGGTGTGAACCCGAGAAAATATGAATAACTATTCACAGAGAGCCATTTATGCTTACTTTTTAGCTTTAGTTTATGCTAATGTACGGTCTAGAGTTTTGTTTTAGACTTCATGATATGAAATTTTGTTGTGCCTTATAAAAATGACCTAGTTTATAGGCTGAAGTAAATTTTCATTTCATGATTCCACAGAATGAAAATGTCTGTGGTTCCATCTGCCTCACCTCCTTCAGCCTGACCTCTCATTCTGCCGTGCTGCGTGTGGCTACTCCAAGCATTGGGGCCCCTGTGCACCAACAGCACCTCAGATCCAGGCTTCTTCACCATGTCTCCCATTGTCAGTCTCCAGGGCAGTGGCCCATCTGGGGATGGAGAGGAGCAAGGGCATCACCCGCTTCCTGGGGCTCCTGCGGAAGTGGGGCCCAGGTCATCCGGAAGCCCTCTCAGTAGGTCCTTGTGAGTCTGGGCCCTATGTCCTCCACAGAATGGGGAGTGGACACCAGCTTTAGTCTTTTTTCTTTCACCTCTCCTCATGGTTCACCCCCTACAGATAATCTGAGTGTGAATCTTCACCTCAGAGTTGCTTTAAGGGACAGACTCTTGTGTTCATGTGTCCCTTTCATAGACTTTGTGGTTCACTCACAGGGAGACCAAAATCATCCTAGGTGAGAGAATAAGATGCTGCTGCAAACATCCTTAGCACATTGTCCTTAATGCTGCACCTGGGATGAGCCTGATGCTGGCTTCTACAGCAAATTCATGCCATCTTTGCAATAGTGTTTTTCCATATTCAAAGAATCAACGTTGTATGTTAACATTTTTGTTTCTTAAAGAAAGTTCTCTATTCTTTTCTATGATTCTATTGACATAAAATACACACCAGTTCAAACAAACTTCTGTGTTGGAAATCAGTTTGAGAATAATCTTATGAAACAGTGAGGATGGAGTGATGGAGGCCGGGCTGAGTTGCTACTCCATGTCACACTTTTCCAGCATGAAGTGTGTGAGAAGTGAACTGATTTGTGTTATGGAGCAGGAGACAGAGTCAGGCTGATCTTAAATGACTCTATTTCTTGGTGGTGCTGAGTATCAAGCTCAGGCCATTGCAAATCTAATCAGTTGCTTGACCACTCAGCTACCCCTCCAGCCCTGGGCAACTGTACATGATTTTTAAGGTCAGAGGCAAAGAAGAGAATGAGCAATGAACATTTCCCTACATGACTCAGTGAAATATATCTTTTTTGTGAATCCACCTAAATTGAATTGCTTTTCCCCTTTCTGTGGCCCTGGGAATTGAACTTATGTCCTTCACACTGAGCTACATAACCAATCTTTTTTATTTACAAACTCTCAGACAGGATCTTTGTAAGTTAAGCTGCACTAGGCTTGAGCTTGAAGTCCTCCTAATTCAGGATGGCAGAGGTTGGGATCCAGGTGGGCAGCACATCTGGCACTCAACTGGTCTGTATTTGCCTGGCTAGATTCTATGCATTAGAATTGGAAGAGATCAATAAATTATGCAGCTTCACTCCTGCTCGAGTTTTACATCAAATGAGACAGGAAGGGAATTAGCCAATAGAGACCAAACTATTTCTCATTAGACTGAAATTCATGCATGGAGGCATGTTGGTTTAACTCTAGAAAAAGGAAATGCTCTCTCCCTAAACATATTCTTGACCAACACTAGAGGAAAAGACAGGAGTTTGGTTGCTACACACTAAACTTCTCACTCCAACCTCATTAAGGAGTTTGCCATTCTGGTGCCAGACAGAGATTATACCAACTTACCCCCAGACAATCACTCACACATCACTACACACACTGGGGGTGAGGTCAGTGTTTCAGGGCACAGGACTCTGATGACAAGCAAGACAAAAATCTCCCTGCTCTTCCTGATGGTTGGAATCTGAAATACTAAAACCCTCCCTGTACAAAATCAGGTACTTACTAGGGTCTGATAAGTCACAGAAGATGATGTACATGCAACTCCTCTACTGTGAAAGGACTTAAAACTTCCGTGGATGAGCTGCAGAAAGATGTGCAGCTACTGTTTTTGCTCCATAGCACTATTAGAAGAGATGGTCTAATATGTGACTCCCAGTGTTTTTTTGTTTGTTTGTTTGTTTTGCCTAGAGAAGAGTTTATCACCACCCTTGACCTGTGTATCAGTACTTCTGCTACAAAATGGAGTAGACATCCTTCTCACAGAAGCACAGTTTCATTCTTTCCTGCTCCTAAAAGCATTCTCACCAATCCAACTCTGTGTGTGTGTGTGTCTCCTCAGTCTATATTTGTCTATCCTGTTTCTCATTCGTTTTACAGGATCTTTTAAGAAGAGAAGCCTGTCTAAACATGACATTTCTTACCTTATCAGGTCTGGCTTATTTTGCTGCTCTGCAGTGCACAACTGACCATCTACTTCTTGTCCCTCTTCTTTACTGTCTTTTTATTCCTTTTACCCCCAGCTGCCCTGGAGAGTGACCAGCGTCCCAGATGTTGCACACCATGTAGCACTGCACATGGAGTTCCTGCTCCATGAAAGATCCTGTCATCTTCTCTACAGTGTAAGAAGGATTCTGCTTTAAGTTCAGCTTTCCTATCACTGCAGCCAAGCACCTGACATACACGAGCTAAAGAAAGATGTATCCTGGCTCCTGGTTTAGGAAGTTTTCAGTTCATAGTCAACTGGCTCCAAGGGAGAAACATTTCACAAGAGCCCTAAGGAGGAGAGCGCTCTGCTCCTGGAACCAGGGAGAGAGTAGGGGAGACACCAGGTAGGAAGGTCAGAGACAGACAGTGCAGTCTGGAGATGGCTTCCTCAATCCTGGCCCCATTCCTCAGGTCTTGTGCAATTCGGGCTGCAGTGTCAGCTCTGTACAGTTGAGTCCTTCCTCCTGCAGTCTCTTAATCCCATCTCACTGACTATTAGATTAACCAGCACAACATCAGGTACAAGTCTGCTTTCCTCTGTGAAGGATGAAACTTGTATTCCCTGGAAACTCACTGGATAGCACTAAACACTCACTCTGAGGGACGCAGTGCTAGATCTTGTCTCTCTTCCTCCCTAAGACCTGCTTTCCTGAATAGCTTGTCACATGTTCTAGGCCACAGGGACACAGGGATTTTCTCATAATAGACCCAAACATGCAGTTCTAGAATAATCAAAGGAATGACTTTAAAAACTAGTCCAAAGTGGCTACATATGATTATTTATTATATGTATTACATAGAAGTGACAGCACATCAACTATATTCTAGTTTTAAAACTGCTCCATCTGTTTGCTCAAATGTCCTGTTGGCCATATATGTTCAATGAGTTAAAGAGGGTAGAGGGTAAGGCTCTTCACAGGGAGCGAGCCACAGCATAAGAGGAATGCACAATGTATTCTATGTACTTCCATTGAGAGAGACAAAGGCAGAGAAAGAGAGAGAGAGAGAGAGAGACAGAGAGGGGCAGAGAGAGAGACAGTCAGACAGGCACAGAGAGAGAAGGTTTGATAATAAAAAAAGTGTGAAGATAATTAAAAGAGGAGAACAGAAAAATGAAAGCAAATGAGCACAAAAATAAAAGACCAAGGGGCCAGGGATTTAGCTCAGTTGTTCTGGTGCCTGCCTTGCAAGCACAAAGGCTGAGGTTCAATCCCTGGTAACCACATACAACAGTGCCGGGCTTGGAGAATCATACCCACCAGCAATCAGTACCACACACCAAGGTACTGGGTGTGGTGGCTCACGCTTGTGATTCAAGCACTTGGAAGGCAGAGGAAGGAGGATTGCTGTGAGTTTGAGGCTTGCCTAGGCTATGTAGTGAGTTCAGGGCCAGCCTGAACTACAAAGCAAGACCCTTTCTTAAAAAAGGGGGTGGGGGCAGAAACAAGAGGATAGACAGGTGTTGTAGCATAAACTTATAACCCCAGCACTCTGGGAAGCTGAGTCAGAAGGATTTCAAGTTTGAGCCCCATCAGCTCAGGGAGATTCTATCTCAAATAAGACAAATTAACAAGGGCTGGATATGTGGCTCTGTGTGAAACCCTTGGTGTCAACCCTCAGCACTGCAAAAATAATAGCAACAGCAACAGAAAAGAAGAGAGAACTAGAACAAATACATCCACGGGGTGAATAAAACTCTTTCTTTCAGGAACATCACTAGAAAAGCACAATAAGCTTTGATGCAATTTAAGAGATAAAGATTATCAATTGCGAAAGATTAAGTCTTAGAATCTGCTAAAATGACGCATCAGCTGTGCAGATGGCTTATTTGGTGACAAATACAGATTAAGAGGCACAAAGTAACAACCAGTTTGATAAGCCAAGATATTCTTTACAGTAGAGGAATCCTCCAGTGGTATCCTTGTGCTTCGGAAGGATGATGTTCTATAGGCAAAGCATAGAGGCTTTTTGGTAAGACCCCTATTCGTATTTCAGTCTCATTTACTGATAAATCATATTACATTGAATAGTGGCTTTTGTCTTCTTAGACACAACTTATCTGTTATGTGTTTAATGAGATTAAGTTCTATCTCGAAACCTGGTTTCCAAGTGTTAGATTTATGACCGAAAAGTAATCCATGAATGACAGACATAATAAGTATAATACATGAAAGTTATATCTTTCACTGTAGTGTTTTACATGCATGCACACACACATACACACAAAATAGCAGTGATTCCTGTCTGGGTAACTAGCTTTGCTCTCTCCTAAGGTCCAATTCCATGTTACCAACTTCCTAATAATTTTGATCTCCACGAAAACATAATTTGCAACATTCAAATTAAATTGGATATATTTGATCAATGGTCACATCAGAACAGATATGAGCATGGAGCTAAAATTTAGAGGCAATGAAAAAGAGAAAATGAGTTAAGTGAAAAATTTAGGAATGAGCTGGATGGGGAAGAGAATGAGGGTGGAACTGCAGCGCTGCTGAGGCCGAGCTGTCTGAACCTGTTCACTGCGTGTGCTTTGGCCAGGAGGCCACAGCGCGGGACAGGAAGTGTCAGCAGCACACGGTCTCACCACAGACCTTTTAGGAAAATTACTGTTTGCGGTGCTCTTTATTGAAGAACATCTTATTACCAACTCTCCAGTCATTTGAACGTGAATGCAAAAGGCTAGTTTGCTGGCTGGGTCTCCAGGGCCACATGCCTGGGCTGTGAAGAAAGCCTTCTGGCTCTATTTCTGATATAAAGATATCTCTTTTAAAATGAATTTAGAATATATTTATCATAACCTTAATCTACCTATATCCTTCATTAACTCAATCACCGATACTTTTCAAAAATTTACCTGCATGCATGGAAACAAAAGAAACCAGATAGACAACTTACTTTTTCTCAATCTTTTTTTTTTTTTCAATAATATCAAGTGGAATGAACACTTGCTGTCATCGAAATCCTCATGTAATCATTGCCTAGGAAACCTAAATGAGATGAATTCATGATTGGTCTACAACATACAAACTAGTAAGAGCAATAGCTTGGATTTAAGAGCCTGAAAATTTATGATGAGAAAAGCCATGAGACCCTGAAATGAAATATTTTGCAATTCTAATTAGAGTCCAATCATACTAAGTCCTTCATTGCAATTTTCATATTTGCATACAAATTTCAGACTTAAAAATGTATTCAGAACAATCCCACAGGAGTCCTACTTTTTCACTCCAGATGTGGCTTTTATACTTACAGAAGTGACCTACAGTTGCTTAAATTAACTAATTCCAACATTCACTGTTACCAGAATAACATCACCACTGGGAAAAGGAGCTGAGGCTTAATGTGTGTCAGTTAAATTTAACTTCATGTTTTCAGTTCCTTTTGAAATGTGTATTCACTTTGCAGAAAACTGCAGTATTTTAAAACTGTGATGTAAATAATTTTAGGGGGAAAAAGATGGGAAACAAGGGGGTAGACATGAGGGAGATGGGAAGAAGACCTGGAGGCGGGGTAGAGGGATGGCAGGAGGAGCGCGGAGGGGAGAGCGGGGTGATATGACAAAGGTTGGGGTAACTCGCACATACAGCAACATGAGTATTGAGATTATGA
>PVIR01002837.1:29689-96891 GCA_004026965.1 Petromus typicus
TGGAGACCCACACCCAGCAGCAACCAGTACCACATACCACAGTGCCGGGCGTGGTGGCTCACGCCTGTAATCCCAGCACTCGGGAGGCAGAGGCAGGAGGATTGTGATGTGAGTTTGAGGCTGAGCTCAGGGCCAGCCTGAACCACAAAGCGAGACCCTGTCTCAAAAAAACCTAAAAAAAAAAAAAAAAAAAAAATTAAGAAATCTCAGCATAAGAAAATAGACAAAAGGAACTCCCAGGTTTTCTTCCTTGCTGTTTTTTTTGTTTTTTTTTTTTAACTGCACAACTTTGAGCAAATTTATTAAACTCTTTGTGGTTTAGGTTTATTTCTGTAAAATGAAGAAGTTAACGGTTCAACTCTAATAGAAATGACACAAGAATTTCAAGTGTGTTAATGTAACAAAAGGTTTTAAAATAGTGCCTGAACATAGAATAAGCAACCACTCTGCAAATTCTGACTTTGACTCTCCACAGGCATCCTATGAAATCAACCGGAAGTTGTGATCCTCCCGGCACCTCAAACATATTTTATATAAAGTCTTAACAGAAGATCATATGTGGTTGCTATAGAAACAGTTTGAATTTGTTGCCTTCAGTGAATTAAATTCCAAGCATAATTCTCCATTATTATTACTCATTATACAGTGGTTAAAAATAGAACAGAGAAGGAACACGGGGTGTGGCGCTTCCTGAGGGGCCCGAGACGTGCCGATTGGTCTTGTCGGTGAGGTTTCTTACATGCTGTCGGCCCGCACGGTGGTCCTGTTTCTCTATGCCTGGTACACGGTGGCCCTTCTCTCTCCTGGTAGTCTTCTGCAGGAACAATCACTCACCTTCCTATCGCCATAACAACAGGCTGCTATCCTTAAAACAAGATCTGCTCTGAGTCCAAGTGGCATCGTTTCCATGGTGATGGCTACCTATCTAAGTGCAGCAGCCTGTTTTTTAATCAGTCAAATTGTTCTTTGTCAAAAAGCAACCACACATAGCTGCTAAGACAATGACATGTATTTCTAGGACATGGTAAATGGATGAAATGGAATAGTCACCCAAAAATGAAAACAAAATCAACGCTTTTCACAGTTAGACTTCCTCTTCATAATATCCATGCATGCTAAGCCATAGCATACATAGCATTGCATGTAAAATGTTTCTTTGCATACATATTCACCACATTTTAGCAAAATACAGAACAGTGAAATTTAAAGTCTATGTTCAAAATCTCTCATCCTCATTAATAAAAAATAAAGTTGAACAATGTTAAATATTCTATAAGCTCTATATTGCTTTCTTTTGTCCTCATTTAGATAATCTTAAAGCCAAATAAGTCACTCTACTTCCCCAAGTTATGAAACAGCTAGTGTGCATCCAGGGTTGACCTAATTATGTCCTTCATTGGCATCTACTTTTTTTCTGACAATTTTCCTTAAGGAGGGATTGAAAATGTTGGGACTTGCTCACATGTGGGAATTTCAGCTTGGAAGTGCTTTCTGTGCTGTTATTATTAGGCAAAACCAAAAGCTGGGTTGTGGTTGCCTGTAAGCGCTGTTCTAATGAACTTAACTTCTTAGTTGGTAAATGGGACGAATGCTCTTTATATTTAAATAAAATTGGTTTACAGCCCACTCTGTGAAATTTTACTGACCTGACTACGTGTTTAAATTTTCCCATTTGCAAAGCATCGTTAAAATTGTATACATGACAGTTATGGACAGAACCGGCAAGCTCAGACACGTGGAAGGCACAATACCTTGTTATTCTACATAATGATTTTTTTTTTTTTTTTGAGACAAGGTCTTGCTTTGTAGTTCAGGCTGGTCCTGAGCTCAGCCTCAGACTCACATCACAGCAATCCTCCTGCCTCTGCCTCCTGAGTGCTGGGATTACAGGCGTGAGCCACCATGCCTGGCACTGTGGTATGTGGTACTGGTTGCTGCTGGGTGTGACTCTCCATGCCCAGTATCATATGTGGTTACTAGGGATCAAACCCGGGCCCTTGTGCTTGCAAGACAAACGCCAGAACCACTGAGCTAACTCCCGGCCTTCACATAATGATTTTTGCTTTATGCAATGCCCTCAATTGCTGAAAATGTCTATCATTATTATCACTACCATAAACCTGACTTGAATGCTAACAATATATGAAAAAATGACTGGTGTTAATGTCCAAAAGCTTTTCAAGAATAAGGACATTTGCATTTTCTAAAGTTTCTCATATGTAAGCATCTATTTAAAATACTAGGGATCATTTAGTTAATGGGATATGATGGGATATATGTTAATAGAAAAGACTGCATCTCTCTGAGGTTAAGGTTAAAATACCCGGTACAATGAAAGATAATTTTATTCAGCCTTTTCTTATTTTAAGGTAAATGAACCCAGAATGTACTTTTGTAATTTTCATGGCACCTACTGGATCATATAACTTTAGGCTGGGATATATGTTGGATGTTTCAGGATACTCCTGAACTTAAAAGCTCTGTTTCGTTGTTTCCATGTGCACACCAGTGCCTGTCCTACACTGTGTCCTGATTTTTGTATAAAAATATTGTTGCTGTAAGTGAGAGATGGTGCTGTCCCTGACTTTGGCTGTGAGCAGAGACTCCAGTCGGGACTCCAGGTCTCAGACCCAGATGGCAGCTCTGCTGGGTTCTTGTGGCCTCACAAACATGCTGGCGAAGCCCACGATTCCAGGTGACCTGACAAGCCATGTCAGGGGACAGGAGGTGACTCTCTCCCAGCCTTTTCTTTGTCTGACTCCGTGAGAAGGGCACACGGGCAAGCTGTTCACAGCCTCATAACTGACTATCAAATCTTTGTGACATGGTCTGATTTTGACACCGCTAGTTTGATATAGTATTGTATCAAAAATTACAAAAGAGCTGGTCTTTTCTCTGCTATATACTTCCTGTTCTGAAAGAAAATAAAGAATCAGAACCTTAAGTTCCAGGATATCATTGTGTTCCAGATCATTCATTCCTTCATTTGATATGTTATGGAAGGAGGTGAGCTAGGCCGGGAGGGACCTGTCTTGTTCATGTGAGTGAGCCTCTCCTTTAAAAGGAATCTTCAGCTCATCACCTGTGTCAGTCAGCTTTGAGCACTGTGAAAAATACCTGAAAAAATTAATTTAAAAGAATGAGGTTTATACTGTAGGATCATGGTTTAAGAGGGTTCATCCTTGGTCACTTGGCCTTGTCCTTTGAGTCTGGGGAGGAGTCACACAGTCTGCTCACCTGGGAAATAAGAGAAAGGAAAGGAAGGAAACGTGGTCCCGGTGTACCCTCAGCATCATGCCCTCTGCGACCAGAATTCCTTCCATAGTCCCCACTTCTTAAGGCTGCAGCATCTTCCAGTAGCAACGATGCAGTGGGCACTAGCCATGAAGCCTCCAGCCCATAACGGCACTCCTCTCAACGTGTGCGATTATGGAAAATTAACTGAGATTTTATTTAAAAATTACCTATGAAAGTCTTCAAGAGCTGGGATGAAAGAGAAGAACCAAGATCAGAGGTGCTACAAACTCAAACACCACTAGGAAGAGTTAGACCTGCAGGGAATGAGAGAGACTGTCTCTGGACCCCTGTGCAACTACAGCAGAGCCCTCCACCATGGCCCATTGTGAGCAACACTGATCGAACTACAGGCAGGGTCGATGTCTGGGAAAGGCTGTTTCTCAGCAAAGGCTCAGACCAGGTATCCGAACATGTCAGAAGAGTCCAAGAGTACAAAAGGACTCAGCCCTTCCTGGGGCACGAATATATTCATAGGGCAGAACAACCCGCCACCTAGGCATTTTCCAGGGCTTCACATCCTCACACTTTGAGGTCACCACGATGGGGGTGTGCTTCCAACAGGAGCTACAGGGGGTACATTCAAACCAAGCCGAGACTCAGACATAGCAGGGCAGTTGTGGTCCCCAAGAAAGTGCAGTGATGGGGCTAGAGAGATTATAGGAGGAGCTTGGGATACGCAACCCAATCAGGAAAGTTGGATGCAAGTGTACTAACTTCTTAGTGTTATCATAGCAAATAATTATAAACACCAAGGAGCTTTAAACAACGCAAATTTTTGCTTCACAGTTCTAGAAGCTAGAAGTTTGAAATCAAGGTGTTGACAGAGCTGAGGTGCTTGCTGGCTCTAGGAGACAATTCTCCCTGGCCTCTCACTAGCTTCAGGGGAGTTGACAGCCATCCTTCGCATTACTTGGCGTGGGAGGCTGCCCTGCTGTCTGCCTCTGTCTCTAGTGGCCTCATCCGGGACATTCTCTCATAGCTCTTCATTTTTCTTTAGGATGCCAGTCATACTGGGTTAGGGCTCCTAAGATTCAGAATGACCTCATTTTTACTAGTTACATCTGCAAAGTCTTTCTCCAACTAAAGTTATGTCCTTCCATGTCCCAGGAGGCTCATGAATCTTGACATGATCAGCAGTGTGAAATCCAAAATACGTTTCACTTTTTCTACCCTACAATTTATCCTTAATAGGATACAGTTTGGGGATGATCTGGAGATATTTGTAGAGTACAAATCATAAGTCAAGGGTCATATCAGAAAATTCTTTATCCTGTGTGTGAATATAAGAAACCACAGTTTACCTATGTGATGTGGACGATCTGCTAGGCATAGGGGAGAAGCAATAATAAATTTTCTTCCCATAGGTTTGATTGTACTTTATGAGACATATCATGAATGAACACATTACAGGCTTGGAGTGCAGAAAAATAATTTAGGACTCAGGTTGATGAGTTGTCCCTTTAAGAATTTTTCTTGAATAAATAGACATCAAACATTTTGATTACCATAAATATCAAATGAGAAGTATTTGTTCAGGACATCTAGCCCAGTGGCCCCCACAATGGACTGTTTCCTTTTATACACATAGGCATTTTTGTTCACTGGTGTGGTCTTGTGTCTGGGGTGGAGGATCCCTCCAGGAAACAGAAGTCTATATTGATTCAGTTTAGGTCACAAATAAGACCTACTATTTTCAGCATGTGGTAAGATTTAAGGAGAAAGAATTCTTTATCTTATAATTTCTCATTTTATTTTTTCTTTCTAGAACAGCATCATTATTAGTAAAGAAAAATAAATTTATAAACCACTACTTTAAGATGTATTTGACTATAAGCTTCTAATAAAGCCATTTCCAAGAATGCTCCTAACCTTAAAGCCTCCCACCTTGCAAGAGTATGAATGGTTGATAATTAAGGAAAAGTCTACAGTCCCTTTATGTCTGTCTGTGCATGAGTAGATGTTTATAACCAGGGTCCTATGCCTGAGAATTTAGCTGCACTAAAATTCAGCTGCTTCATAAATTTTTTATATCTTACGCCTTATGACTTTTAGAAATGAAGAATCTGTTCTGCATAGAACTACTCTGCCAAAATCAAACTGCCGAGTAGGAGGCTGGAGCAGAACATGTATATAAATCTGATAAACAGCGTTTAAAATTAGTATGTGACAACCACAATTGTTTTTCTTCTTTCCTATGAATTCTCTTGGGCATTAATTAATACAGCACTTTTAAGCATCTTCTCTTGCAGAGTTACTTCCTTCTATGTATTAAAATATTCAGACTGTTGATGCAACAGACAGCAATTTTGAATTCTAATGACTATTTCTGAAACAGCAGGGAGTTGCAATGGTCACACCAGTCTGCAATAGATACTGGTCGAATTGAAAGCTTTTTCCATTAACATTCAAATGAGTCAAGTTTGAAAATTTGTTTGTAGGAGAGTTTTTTTTTTTCTTGATATAAAACTAAAATTAGGGCATGTTTCTGCTATCATGGGAAATTGTTTGCTGTCTTTCTATCTACCTATTTATTATTGTCTATCTCTTAGCTCTTTTTCCTTTCCTTCTTCCCTCTCCTGTTTGAATGTAAAAAATTGAGTTCTGCTATTCAATCTGTTCTACCCTTTATCTTTCATCTGTAAATGAGAATAAGAATGGTAGCAAAACCAAAATAGATGCATAGCAGATGTTGAACATCTTGCTCCCTTTTTACTACAGATTTTCCTCTTTATAATCAACTTGTTAATTGAATGTTTGGATTTATGACCAAGGGGTACTGTTCACTTGGACTTACAGCTCATTTTTTTCATACAGTTCTTGACATTTTGTTTATAGAGCAACACTCTCCTTTTTTGTATAGCACACCTTGGTTACACAGTGCTGTAATGTCTGCTTCTTGTGCTACAGTACATCCCTGTAGTTTTATGTTCTGTTCTGTGTGACAATACTGCATGCAAGAGCTCTGTACATAGAAATGAAGTCATCAAGTTGGAGTGTTTCCTCTGACAATTTCTTTGTCCTGAATTTTGTAATGTACATACTATCCAGTTCCTCATTCAAAGACCAATTCAATTAATGACCTAGTTGCAGGAACAAAATTTGGTTGTTAAATGAGAAATATTTGCACTTTAAATAATGTTTTATCTTATAAAAGACCTTGTTAATAATATTTAATTATTTCTATTCACTGACGTTAAACTCATTTGTATGTAGAATGATATTTGTTTCAAATAGAATATATTTTTGTGCATGTGGATTTTAGGGCAAGATTCATGACCTGAAACTCTGTTTATTCCTTGAGCAGTACTTACATTTTCATTCCTAAAAGCACAGCCCCCCAAGATGCTTCATTTTGGTAAGTATCTAAAAATCTCTTCAGGAACTCCTACATGGGTGATTTTAGTAGCTCATCCACTAATTCTTTAAAGAACACTTATTGACTATCTGCCATGTGCAAAATCTCCGATGTGCTGCATAAATATAGTTTCTCCTTTTTATAGATTTTAGATTTGCTCGTGGATATAACATGGTGAAACATATTATCTGTGAGACAAGTATGAACATGTCCGTGATCAGAAGATATAAGCATCTGAAAGCCACACAACTAGTCTGATGGGCTTGGGATCTACACTGGAGTTACAAATCCAAGTCGTTTGATTTATAGCAACTGATATGGGAGGCAGAAAATCTAATAAATATGCATAGGGGAATATGATTTAGCCACACCATAAATTAACTCCTATCATTTGTAACTATGTGGATGTAACTGGTGATCATTGTGTTAAGTGAAATAAGACAAGCAGAGGAAGACAAGGACCACGTGACCTCACTTGTATGTGGAACCTAAAAAGTTGCTCTTACAGAAATGGAGAGGAGAACCATGTTCATCACGGGTTGGGTAGCAGTGTGGACGGGGAGAGGGGAGAAGGGGAGTAATACATTACAGGTAGGAGCCAGCTGACCTGCTGTGCTATTTTACAATAAGGCAAATATAGACAACGATTACATATTCTTCTGGATAGCATAAAGCTCGAGGAAATGACTATGAAACTTGCTCACGATGAAGGAAAATAAATGACTAAGAAGATCATAGGTTAAACCTACTGCTGATAAATTCTACACTAATCAGAACATCACCTGGTGCCTTATGACTATGTACAATTTTTGTATTTTTATGTAGCAAATGAGGTAATTCTAAATAAGTGAGCCAAACTGAAATTATATCTCTTCTAACCCACACACAGATTCATCAGTTCTTAAAATCAACAAGTTTATTTTCTAACCTATGATAATCTCAAAAGTCTATTCTACCGTCACATATCCATTTTTGGAAAGACCTTTCTCCACCATGACTGTGATAGTCTCTATTGACCACGATACAACCAGTCCCCAGATTAGACTGAGTCTTTGGTACTCAGGGGACTTTTACCACTCAAAGGATAATACGGGATGGAAATGGGAGACATAATTTTCATTAGTGGTTTTCTATTTTGTTACTGAACTTCTTCAGCCATAAGATGTATAGAAGGCAGAATATTTTGTGTTTCAGTCCTGTGAAAGCAGGATAATGCAATCTTCAATGAGCTACACATGATCAATCACAGAACCAGTAGAAGAACAAAGCTTAAAATAAGCTCTTATTTGCAAATACTGACACTTCTCATGAATTATACTGTTATTCAAATTTTCCCTCTAACACATGGAAAATTGTATTTAATGTAGAATTTATCTGCAGTATCTTAAAATATTTTGAGCCCATAAAAATTAGGCCTACATTACTGAATAAAATAATGAAATGTAGATAAAATTACACAATGGAAGTTGCCTTTCCGTTTTTTAGTGATAAACTATGACTTTTCTGTCACTAATGAAATGCTATGATTGCTTTAGCATATATGTAGTTTTAGAAGTAATTCCCCCAATGTTCAGTTTAATATCTGTTGTTGTTGTTGTTGTTTTTGCACAATACGCTAGTAAACAAACTTTTTCATTTTCAATACATTATAATGATGAAAACAGAAGAGTTAAGACATATAACATGATGTATCTAAGGCTAATAATCCTGCTAATAAAATGAGAAAAAAGAAAAACTTGGAGATTTGAATCCTTTAATTGATGCACTCAACCATAGCCTTTTTCTGACACTTTATTGTTTACCTGGGTAAAAAACTATGGTTTGATAAAAATTTAAATCAACATATTAGTAAGGTATCAAGTGATGTCTGATCCACACTGTTTTCCAACACTCAGCATTTCTAATTTTTTCATCTACTATTGCCAGAAGATGTTTGTATGAAGTTAATTTTAAGTGAACCAGTGTGATTCTTCCTAATTGTAGTGTGTACCTTAGCTATTGAAAGTTAACGTAAGGAGAATCATTAGTTTTTGAGTTTTTAATTTTCCATGTGCTAGTGATAATATTTTAAACCAATCTACTGGCCGAAATATTTTATTGGAAGAAGTTCTTAATGAGGTTGGGAAGGCAGATTATTTCGCTAATGAGAAACAGTTAAACTGATGATTTTGGATGAGATTAACTAAGTAGCTCATTCAGACACTTGCATTACTTGATCCATATAAACACTAGAAGGAAATTTAAGCTGCAAGACTCAAGATAATAAAAAGATTCAAAGTGTTTGTTCTTTTCACTATGAGTAGATTGAAATACCTCAATATGAGTATTTCTTTTAAATAGCATTTGAATTTATCATAATTAAAATATATTTTTATTTAATGCTTCCTATGTTACGGGAGAAAAAGTTAATTCAAGAGAAAAACATTTATTTTAGCCATACAGTCATTTAATACGTTCTTCCCAAACAGATGTATTTTCTTTTGCCCAAGTGAAAAATACAATATTTGATTGCACTGATATTCCCTAAATATTATATATTTCTTAGCTATATAGAGGACATAGGTAACCTGCTTGAGTTTTGCCTTAATAAATGAGCAATGAATACATATTTATTTAAAAATAAAATGGCATAACAAAAGCATTAATATGTATTTAGAAAAAAAAATAAGTATTTGAATCTGAGTTGAGCCATTACTGGTATTTTGATGGCCCATACTAATTTCTGACACAGAAAAACCTTAGACCTCGGGAGGCGAATGAAAGAAAACTGAAGCTGCTATGATTCTGACAGAACACCCCTGGTTTGTGACTGAATTCTTCTCAGGCTTCTGGTGACCTCAGTGGGACCACAGATTTAAAATGCATAAGGGAAAAGATAAAATGGTGAAAAGAATCACCAGTCATCTCCAAGCGGCTAATATGGTAATCAAAATCATAAATAAGTATCCATTTCTAATTTCTTTTATTAGTACACACCTGTTGTACATAATAGTTATATTTCTCATGGGATATGTACATAACATTTCTAAATTCTATTTTTTTAGTGTTTGTACTAGCTTTCTGTTGCTGTAACAAAATATTTAAGTTAAAAAAATGAGAAAAAATTTATTTTGACTCATAGTTTCAGAAGATTCTAGTCCATGGTCACTTGGCCTGGTTCCTTGGAACTCTAATACCATAGTACACCACTGCAGGAATACATCTGGGAGGAGGCCTATCCAATTTCTGGTGCCTGGAAATTAGAGAGGGGCTGGGTCCCCATCTTCCCTCCAGGACCCCGGCTTTCTTCTTGAATGCCCAACTTCAGAAAGGTTGCACCATGATCTGAGAGTGCTGTTGGCTACAGACTGAGCTTCCTGCCATTAAACCATAAATCTGGGCTTATTAAATACTTTTTAGAGGTTCTCTTAACTACTATACCTGAGGTACATGCAGTAGAATAGAAATAGTGACTGAAGCCTGGTTATTGAAACTTCTCAATTTAATATGAGCACATATTAGGAAACATGTAAGGGATTAATACCTGTAATAATGCCAGAGTATTACATATACAATTTAAAGTTCTTATTTAGTATTAGAGAATATAACAGTCACTGTGTTACAGCAAAAGACTTCTACTTTTGATATCAATATCTTTCATTCAGTTTTAATTAAATAGGGATTTGCAATGATGTGACAACTTTTCTGAGTTTTCTGACCCATCTAATTAATAACATTAAGTGGCACATAGAGAAAACGTTGACTTGTTTCTATTAGATGACTCAGGTGATTAAATAAATTTGTTATAGGCTAGTTACCTGGTCACACGCAGATAGCTGTTATGTGTCTTTCAATTTCTGCAGGAAAATTTCAGCAGACCAATAGCTTCTTGCTCTCTGCAGAGTATCCTGGAACTTGCTACGAGCCATGGTAAAGAACATTCTTTGAGGCTGTGCCCATGTGCACAGATGCATATGACATTCTCTCCCTAGCTACGGCTCTGCATCCAGGTATGGATTAAACCAACTCAGAATCTGAACTGTTTGAAAATATTTGCGGTGTATTGACTATGTGTAAAGTTTTCCTCAATATTATTACTTTATAAATATAGTATAACAGCTATGGTTGTTACTGCTCTCACACTGCTGAGACCCAATGCACAGCACCTAAGGTTAGCAGGGAAGGGGTTTGTCTGGCTCATAGTTCGCAGACGTTTCAGTCCATAATTGGCTGACTCAGAGGAATGGCAGAGTAGAGTGTCACATGGTGCACCAGGCAGCAATGACAACAGGGAGAGAGAGACTTAACATTGCCTTTCTGCCCCTTCTCTTATTCAGACGACTGGGATTAGGTTGGTGCAAAACTAGACACTCACGTGTGCTTGTTTAATAATCACACAGCCTCAACCCCAGCGTCACACCTGCCAGATTCACCTGTCTCTGAATACAAAGTGTCACCTCACCTGGATGAGGCTTCGGGGGACATCTAAACACACACCACAGAAACAGCTTCTCATATAGTATTTTCAAGGTAATCTGGAAGGTGATTTTAGGCACAGGAGGGTAGGTTGTGTGAAAACACTGTCAGGTTCTGTAAGGGAATTGAGCATGCGAGAGGGACTGAGTGTCACAGGGAGACTGAGGGACAGCTGCACAGGGCACCACACACACGGGAATGAATCCCTTCAGAATTTAAAGTTCGAAAGTCCACGTATTTGTTCACCAAGTAATCATGCAGTGCCTATAACACACACAGTGTACGGCAGCAAATAAGCTTGTTTCTGCCTGAAAGATTTTCGATGTATCTAAAAAGATGAGCACTGAAGAAGCACAGAATCCCAGCGTGGCTCCCTCTGTGATCTATAGAAGCTAAAAATAGATCTATTCTCAGCTGAGATGCCAGGAAAGGATTCTGGGAGCGTACAAGGTGCTTGGGCTGACACTTGGGCAATGGGAAGGTCATGGCTGTGGAAAATGGGGAGAAGGACCGTGAACAGAAAGAATAGTGAGAGGGAGACGCTATGTGTAATCAAGAAAATAATAAAAGTTGCAGTGGCTGGAACGAAGAGAACATGAGGTGGAATAAAGCAAAGGCTGACGATGTTTAGGACACAGACAAAATGTAGTAAAAGCAACTCAAGACTTTTAATGATAAATCATATTATGAAAATGTAATGAAGAGTAAATACAAATATATATATCAACTTCAACACTTACGTCTGATTTGACATTTTGAAATATGAGGAAAACAGTAATTTAATTTTTTACACACCAGATCTTCATGTTTTGAGTTACTAGGTAGCCTTTAAAATAATTTATTTTAAAGATATGTACTGTCAGTGCGCGCCCGTGTGTGTGTGTGTGTGTGTGTGTGTGTGTGTGTGTATGTGTGTGTACTGGTATAGTATAGTGCTGAGACTTAAATCTAGGCTTATTGCACTAAGCTGAACTTCCGGTCCTTTTTTAAAATTTTATTTGGAAATAAAGTCTCCGTAAGTCACTTAGTCTGCTCAAATTTTCAGTCTTCCTTCCGCACTTTCCCAGAACACTGAAATTCCAAGCAAGAATCACCATCCGTGACATAAATCATTCCCAATGCTCTTTGTTTTCACCCAGGCAGATTGCTGATGAAACTGTTAATAGTGTAATCGATGATTTTAACAAGAAGTCAACTAACTATAGAGCAAGAGGGTTAACTGAGAAAAAAAATAAACGGAGTCCACTTTCTCTCATCCAGTCCCTCACTGGAAGATGAATTATAGGTACAGAAGAAGAAAGACAAAGATAACAGAATGGCTATGTTAGAACTATTTTATGACAACCATTTCTCTCTGTTTTACCTCTTACTTCACACAGATCGGCATGGACTCAAAGGCGGTCTGTGTGGAACTGCGGGTTAGAATACAGACTAATACCTTCTGCGAGTTCCCGGATGTCGTATTCTCCCCCCCCCCCCTTATCTCAGTGGTACGTTATGTTCTTTCAGAATAATTGTGAGTTGGCAGCTCTTGTTTTACCAGACGAGCAGAGCGCCCTGTGCAGAGTTGAGTGGAACTCCGCCTCAGCTGTGCAGACGAGTTTCAGAAAGGAGAGGAGGGAGGAGAAGATACCTGGAGATCGCAGCGACTAGTGCGCATCACAGCTCGCAGCGCCCCAGGAAATAACCACACTGGTTTCAGCTTAGCACTTCCTTGGGAGCCTCAGACTCCGGTGGAGTTACAGGATTTAGAAATGATGCAATTAATCCCCATGCCAGGAGCCGAGGTTTTGCATTTACTTCCTGTGCGTGTTTTTCCTTGAGATCGTCCCTCCAAAAGTCGTGAAGTGTGGATCATGATCCTGTCAATAATTTTGATTTTGATTCGTCATTTTAAAATACAAGTGTTACCCGTGAAGGAAAAGAGTGCAGTGAAAGCTGAATTTTCTTGCCCTAAATTGGGGTGACAAACTGAGACAAAATAACTGGATTTCTTTCTTTTCTTTCTTCTTTCTTTCTTTCTTTCTTTCTTTCTTTCTTTCTTTCTTTCTTTCTTTCTTTCTTTCTTCTTTCCTTCTTTCTTTTCTTTTCTTTTCTCTCTCTCTCTCTCTCTCTCTCTCTCTCTCTCTCTCTCTCTCCTTCTTTCTTTCTTTTTTTTGTATGTTCATTTCAAAAGTCTGGAGCTGCTGTTACCGAGTGAAGTTTCCCACATTCCCTCCCAAAGTCGGCATCTGGAGAAATGCACCTGGACGGAATCCGTGAAGCGACTCTGTGGGAGCACGTGTGGTCTCTGCGGGAAGGGCGGTGTGAGAGCGGACAGGGCTTTCTCCTTTCAAGCCCCTCCCGGCGGAGCTGAACAGAGAGCAGCAGATTTCCTGGGAACAGGAAGCGGAGCTTTGGTCTGAGGGACCTTGGGTGCTGGAACGCAGACAGCCTGGCACCAAACATGAGATGACTGCTGACAGGGAGGCAGAAGGTCTGTAAGACGTGTCTGATTCCTTGGTCAAACATTAAGTTGTGAGTGGCCAAGGCAAGTTTCCAAGAAGACCAAGCTAAGATCTCAGAAGTCAACAGTGCTGGTAAATATTGAGAGGATCAAGAAAAACCATACCTTAGCATCAAGGTTATTTTAGCTTTAGGACAAGTGATGGTCCAGATTTGTCATCACAAAGCTTAAAACTAGTGGTGCATGTCTGTAATCCTAGCATCCAGCAAGGCTAAGGCAGGAGGACTGGAAGTTTGAGTCCAGCTTAGGAAATTAAAGAAGACCCTACTCTAAAATAAATAAACAAACAAATAAATAAACGGACTGGGGATAGGGCCCAGTGCAATCATGTGGTTCAGTTTCTAGTACTAAAAACAAACAAGCAAAAACCTAAGCTCTATCTGTCCATGATTTACTTCTTATGTTCACAAAAAGAATACAAATAGTTCTGCTTGAGTACAGTTCTAAGTAGATAAATTGTAATTCACCTAAGAGCTGAGTGACTTATATAAGCAGACACTTCTGTATGATTTCACTTTTTAAAAAGACAAACATTTTATTTTAAATAGATAAAAACTTTATACCATCCTATTTTTTCTTTCTCCACTTTGGTTTTCTCTGCTCACCAGTTCTCCTTACCCTGTGAACATTTCCTTCTGACTTCACAATATTTACCATACATTTTGGACCTCATTTACACCTTCAGTTCCCCACAGTAGAGAAATGATATGGTATTTACACATCTCTGTCCTATTTATTTCACTTAGGATGATTTTCTCAAAGTTTATGTATATGGGGGGTACAGAAGCTGAAGGGAGGGCAGGGAAATGGGAAAAACAAGAATCCAGACACATCATCTTCAGGTCAAATTCCCAGTGAAGGTGTGATCATCATGTACACTTAAAAAAGATAAGCAACTTAATATGCACATCAGATACAATCATTTTAGTGCTTACAGGAAGAAATACTGTGCCTCTCCTAGAAGGTTTTGATGGTATTATGCTTAAATTCTGATTTTTCTGTGAATGAATAAAGCAGTGTAAGTGGCAGTGAGCCACTGACACACGACGTTCCAGCGACTCTCACCATCACCTCCTGAAACCAACCCAGAGCGGACCTGCCTCCAGCCTAGGAGTATCCCAAAGTCCACTATGCAGGTGAAGTACTGAAAGAACTAAGGCAGAACTAAGGAAAATCAAGTTGGCATCAAAAATATTAAAATGGGTCTGGCAAATATTTCAACAGTTTAAAGGAAAAGTGTCTATCGTGGGTGAAGAAGCAGGAACAAAAGGACCGAGTATCCAGGCGGAGGCAGGAGGGTTGCAAGTTTGAGTCTACCCTGGCCAACTTTATAACTTAGTGAGACCTTGCTACAAAGCAAAAAGTCAATAGAAAGGGTTAGGCATACAGCTTAATGTGAAGCCCTGGTTTTGATCCTTTTTTTGTACCAAAAAGAACAAAATAACAGCAAAAAGAAAAATAAACAATAATATATTAACTTTAGAAACTATTAGGTTGGTTAATATTGCAAAAAGATCCAAGAATTTAATTGATTAATGGAAACTACCAAACCAAAAGACTAAAAAGACACAAGAGAGCTCTTTAGTAACTTAATATGATGTGGAAAAATATAGAGTGATCTGCCACTTCACTACTGGGATCTGAGTAAGAATAAGAGAGAGGGGGCCGGGGAGTTAGATCAGTGGTTCCGGCGCCTGTCTCGCAAGCGCAAGGACCCGGGTTCAATTCCCTGGTAACCACATAACAATACTGGGTGTGGAGACCCACACCCAGCAGCAACCAGTACCACATACCACAGTGCCGGGCGTGGTGGCTCACGCCTGTAATCCCAGCACTCGGGAGGCAGAGGCAGGAGGATTATGATGTGAGTTTGAGGCTGAGCTCAAGGCCAGCCTGAACCACAAAGCGAGACCCTGTCTCCAAAAACCTAAAAAAAAAAGAATAAGAGAGAAGTTGAGAAACCAAAATTATGTGAAGATATCATAGCTTAAGTGCGTTCCAACTTGATAGAAAATATGTTCAATAACCTCCAAAGAGGATCAAACAAAAAAAAGACAGTTAAACACAAGTTGAAAAGAAGATCTTGAGGATAAACAATCCTTCCAAAACAGAAATAAAGCAGTGAATTTACTACAGTAGCCAGTTTGGCCAGGGGTGAAGTCCTTGCTAACTTTTTCAGTGGGGAAAAAATGTGTCTTTAGTCAATGAACTAAACTCAAAGTACCTATCATCTCCAAACATTTGTGGTACAAAATTATTGACTAGCTTCCCCATTTTATAACATTCTTGGGCTTCGAGTTACACTCAGCAAAACCTTATGGATAGAAATGATAATTTAAGAATGGCACCAAGACAACTCTAAGAAGCATCCAGTTAACTACAAAGTGAAAAGCCCCGGGATATAACATATCTAGGTGTTTTATCCTTCTGTTCCTCAAACATTCAAAGCTGTTGTATAACAATAAAGCACTTTAACAGTATGCAAATATGGTAGATCATTAATCCACCAAATATTCTTACTATTACATTTTATCATAGTGTCATGTATTTATTGAAGTAGTAACTGAAACTTAGCTGGAGATTGGTGTCATAATATACATGGATAACCTGTTTTTGGCTTTGTTCTGATGGTTTCCCTAATGATGTGTTTGCAACTTTACTTGATGAACTTTCCTGGGGAACTTTTCTCTGTTGTCTTAAACATTTCAGATTCCAGCTGCTGTCCATAGTATTTAATAACAGTATTGTTGGGACCAAATCCCACTGAGACAATCTCTTGGGACACAACATCATCTTAAAGTCCTACCAAGAGCTTTATTACTCAGCTGAGGGCCATCCTTCCATGAGAAGAAGACAAAGGGGTAAACTGGGCATAGTGTTTAGAGGGAAACTTCTACTACCTCAAGGAATGGAAAGAATCAAGGAGGAGCCCCAGATTTGGTATTTGGGCACCCAGGAAATAATGTTGCAGAATATATCTAAAAATATATTCAGATTCTGGCCCTCAAGGCATGTTTGATATGAAGCACATGATACACGTGCAGTTGCAGTGTGGTTTCTACCTTCCAGGTGGTGTCTATGCAGGAACGATTAGGTCACTGTACTGTGAAAGTGCAGAAGCCAATAGCAACGACTGGATCACTGGTTACCACAGAACAGTACATTCTAAAAACAGAAATCGGTGGTTGTGCACATTTGTTGGGTGGACAGTTCCCAAGGAGACAGGTTCCAGGTTCAGAGGGAGGTTACAGGATAAGAGATGGAGGCTTTTTGACAAAATGGCTGTTTTTATGTCAGGTTGGGTCTCACAGTTATAAATTCCATGCTCATTTTCAATGAACTGAATAATTAAAACCAAAAATGAGCACCTGTTGTTCACCTTTAGTCTTTTTCTTTTATTTTTGAAATTTCATATCTTGCAAAATTTGTTTTTTTTATACATTATACTGAGAAATAGATATCCAAATATGGATCTTAATTCATTCTTCTTTGTTAATTTATTTGAAAAATAAAAAGAGACCTACCTCAGATTATGGAAGATTATAAAACTGGGCCAGGGGTTGGAATTCCAAGTTTTAATGCCACTCCGTGCTTCCTTGCTCCCTGGCTTTGCAGTGTCTGCACTTCTCACCGTGCTTTGCAGATGGACAGCTCTCACGGCTGCCAGCCTGACCGGGTCCTCATCTCTGAACTCATTCGCTCTTTCCCCACCTCACATTGCAACTGCACGTGTATCATGTGCTTCATATCAAACATGCCTTGAGGGCCAGAATCTGAATATATTTTTAGATATATTCAGTAACATTTTTTTCCTGGGTGCTCAAACCCCAAATCTGGGTCTCCTCCTTGATTCTTTCCATCTGTTAACTCTACATGTGCTGGGTTGTGTCCAGATGTCCCCTCAGCGCCTCATGCAGTCATAAGTGGGACTTGGGGGGGTGGCCAGGATTGAGACTGCCCTTCTCTGGTTGTGAGTGCTGCACCCTGAGGATGGGCAGCCTGGATAGGAGATGCAGGACAGAAAGAGGGTTGCTGTTTGTCATTTGAAACATGCTGTTTGTTGCTGTATTACTTTCTGCTTTCTGCCTGCCGTGAACTGCTGATCTCTGCCACATACCACCCTGCACTGGAGCCAGTTACCCAACAGTGAACTAAAAGCTCTACAAACGGTGAGTCAAATAAACATATCCTCTTTCAGCTTTGGGTGTTGGGTATTTTGCCCCATCAGCAAGAAGAGTAACTAGTACACCACATATGTTGGACCTTTCAGTTTTATAAATCAGATTTGGTGTTCAACTGCTTCTTTTCTTAAGTCCAAGTAAGTATGAGTTCTTATCATACCCCTCCCCTGGGCTTGCAGCTCTTTCTCTTCCATTACACACGCATTACTTCAGTGTTCAGACAATTGCAGTGCCTCAAAACCAACTTAACTATGGACATTTACATGGAAGAAAACTTTTCTCGGCTTCTCCTTATCCACTTGGAGTGAATTCTAATAGCTATATATTTCAGCTTCCACTAGTTATTATCAACAAGCCCCAGCTTCTAGACTTCTATCTCTTAACAAGCCAAGTGTATTTCCCCTGAAGGAGGCATGTCCAGGATTCCATTTACCTGGAACTATTTGCCTTCTGTTCTTTTCCTGGCCAGCCTCCTGCCCAGGTGTCAGCTCTGTGTGACCCTCTCTGGAAGTGTGTCTAGCTTTCTCCATTCACTATGACAAGTGTTGATTCCAAATATTTACAACATCAGAGTATTGTGTTGCCTTACTCATTTGCTTATTTCTTCACTCTCTTTTAACATGATCACACAATGGCCATGATATAGGTTGGGCTGGTGAATGGGAAAAATGAGAATTATATCATGTCATACACCGGTACAAATTCTCAATGTTGATTGTAATCATGATGTGTATATAAAATATACCAATAAAATCAATTAATTAAAACATAATTTTGCCTCTCTTGCTTGCTGCCATTTTCATTAGAGAAATGCACTGCCTCCTTTCAGCAGGAATACGTGCTTACGGAATGAAACAATGACCTGCCAAATGAGATGTGTGAAAACCAGGCCCGTGGGTTGAGGACACAGGACATTTTGATATTTTATTAGAGAAAATAAGAAAGTAGAGAGATACTTAAGACCTGAATAAAGACAATTCATCTATGGCTCAGTGCATAGCACAGGTCTGACATACTTCAGCGCAAAGAGTTATTCCTTTCTGGGACTTGGATGCCTCTTACATAACATCTTGAGCAGAGCTCCATTCACAGTAGCTGATAAAAAACAGCAATGTGCTAATAAATTGTTTTCTAACCAACATGGGATTAAAAATAAAGGTTAGGTTCTCCTGTGTCATTACAAACACTGTGCCCTGTAACAAAAACAATTCAAATAATTCATGCACAGGTGTACTGAATTTCTTCTCATCTTTTCATTGATCAGAAGCAACAATGGTGATTTGATTTTTTACATTGTTCTCCTCTCTGTTCTTCAGCTTCTCCTCTCAATATCATTAAACAAGTAAAGGGCATCATATAGATGTCTGTTTTCCTATTACAGAAAATAACTAGTCCAGTCCCAGTATGAATGGATGCAATTAATTTTGTTCTCAGTGGACAATCTTATTTCCTCTGTTTCCAAACTCATGAGCAGCACTTTATTTTCAACATCGTGAACCACAAATATTGATGTACAGAGCAATTGAATATGTAGATTTGGAGCTCAGGAGATAAAGTTATGAGGAGAAGGCCTTGGCAATTGTAGATATACTGAGGTTAACTGTACTGAAACCTGTTTCACTAAGAGCCACTTGAATATCTTTATAATTATCTTTTATAATTAATAATAAGTGTTTCTAAAAAAGCATTCAATTTGGAAATAAGTTTAAGAGATGCCATGGGGAACCCATGTGTATGCTGGATAGGATGGGTGGAGACAGATTCCTCCATACACCGACATCCACAAGGAGGTGTGTGAAAGCTGTTGAAGAGCATACTCTCGCTGCGGTAAGAAGTGAGGGAAAGTGAAAGTCAACATGATTATGCACATGACTGAAGGAAGGCTGGCTATTATTAGGATTAGAAAGAGGCCTGTCTATATAACAGGAGATTTGGAGATTTGGAGCTGAGAGGAAGACATTGACTAGAGGAGAGAGAATGAGTGATTTATGCAAAAATGGTCTAGTTCCTTGTTGTAGAGGGAATACACATTGAGGAATTTTAAAAAATAAACTAGCCTTTTTACATTTTTAGGTTAATAGCAAAACTAATTGAAGGTTAGGTTACAACATTCCTGTTTCCCTACATTCCTGTTTCCACTTGGTATTTAACTTTGCAGTCCGACTTTTTCTTTTTACAATTGATGAACCATTGCTAACACCATTATCAACCTTTTGAAAAGAAAGCTTTTCTTGGGACACAGATTCTATATGCTTAGATAAAAGATGCCATAATGTGCATCTGCCACGTCAGTTTCCTACAGAACAGTCTTCCCACCCTGAAACTTCTCCAGGCTCCATCTATCTGCCTCCCTTCACCTCTAATGACTGTCATCCTTTTTGTTGTCTCCCAGATTTTGCCTTTTCCAGATTCTCATACAGTCGAACTCTTCTGTACAATTTTCTAACAAGTCCCTTCAAGCATGCACTGAAGTTTCTTCCATTCTTATTATAGGTTGATAGTGGATTTTCTTTTGTCATTGAATAATACTCATTGTCTAGAGTTATCACAGTTTATTTACTCCTATATCTGCTGAAGAACATCTTGATGCCATCCAGGTCTTGGTAATTATGAACAGAGCTGCTATCAACATCCTTGTGTAAAGTTTTGCATAGACACACGTTGTTATTAACTCCTTTGGGTAAATAATCAAGGAGAACAATTGCTGATTTGTAAGAGGAAGATATATATAATAGAAATGACCTAGTCAGACTCCAAAGTTGCTGAACTACATTCATTTCCCCATGAATTTTTCAGTGTTCACCAGTGCTGAGAGTCTGAGTGTCCTGAAGTGTGGACACTCTGACAGATATGCTGTTGCATCTCAGTGGAGCTCTAGTTTTTCATGCCCTTCTGAATTTTCAAACTTCTGAAATTTGTTATATTCAAGATTGGAAGAATCTTTTGATATGAGCTTTTACACTTATTTTGGTGAAGCTTTTAACTAAAGTATCTTTGATCTATTCTAAAATTTGAATTGTTTTCTTATTGTCCAATTTTATGAGCTTGTTGAATATTTTGAATAATAGCCCCTTAACAGATATTTCTTTTTTTTTTTTAGGCAAGGTCTCACTTTTGTAGTTCAGGCTGGCCCTGCGTTCAGCCTTGAACTCACAGCAATCCTCCTGCCTCTGCCTCCTGAGTGCTGGGATTACAAGTGTGAGTCCCCACACCCAGCATTATGGTATGTGGTCCTGATTGCTGGTGGGCATGAGACTCCATGCCCAGCATTGTTGTGTGTGGTTACTGGGGACTGAACCTGGCCCTTGAGCTTGCAAGACAGACCTTGGAACCACTGAGCTAAATCCCCAGCCCTATCAAGTGTGATTTTGTAAATATTTTCTCCAAGTTTGTGGCTCATCATTTCACTTTCTTGATAGTGTCTAAGAAAGTAGAAAAATTCAATTTTAATGAAATGGAGTTTGTCAATTATTTACTCCATGGATGATGCCTTCTGGATTGGGACTACAAAGTCCAGCCCAAACCCAAGGAAATTCAATGTCTTCCCACATGATTTCTCTTTTACTACTTTCAGAGCTTTGTGTTGCTCATTTAGGGATGTGGTCAGTTTTCTGATAATTTCTAAATATAGTTAGAATCTCAGATTAGTGGTTATTATTTTTATATCTATGGATGTTCTAATTGTTTCAATACTATTTATTGAAAAGATTATTTTTATCCTCCATTGTAGTAGCCCTGCTCTTTTGTCAAATTTCAGTTGACTGTATTTACATAAATCTATGTCTGGGCATTTGATTCTGGTTCGTGGATCTATTTGTCTATTTTGCAGTTTCACACTGTTCTGATTATTGTCCTTTGGATGGTCTGAATCCTCCAGAGTTTTCTCCTGCATCATGTTTTATAGATATTTTACAAGGATTGATTTTAGTAACTACTGTCAGACACCAGCAAAGTCAGACAGTATTTACCCTTAAAGGAAGTTTAAATATTATTATCCCCATTAACAGTGAGGAAATGGATATATGAAATTCTGAAATTTCTTATATTCAAGCAACTAATTGGTAGTATAGACAAGAATGATATTTAGATTGGCATAACTTTTCCTTTTCTTTTTCCACTTATGAACACTGTTTAGAATAAGGGAAATTAGGGAAAGTAATGAGCGGAGGCTGTGAACTTAAACTGAAATGAAATTACACATGATAGTATTAAAGGAAAGCTAATTATATACCTATACTGAGAATCTCTTTGTAAAGGAAAAAATCTTGTAATCTGAGCAATGAAAATTAAATATAATTTTGAGTACTAATTCCTGTTATAAACTTTTATTTTTTCATCATTCAGACCTTGGATGAAATGTTAACTAAAAGAAGTTTTCTAAGTAGAGCTTTTCAATTTTTATGTATCAAGTCATCATTTATCATTCATATTTCTGCTATCCAAAAACAAAATAAACAATGTGAAATTATATATATTTGTATATATTTGATTTGTCCTTAAATGATATTTTTGATAGAAAAGTTATAGTACATTATACTTGCTGACACAGTTTGTAGTCAAACCACGCAAAAGCTGTAGAAATTCACTCCATTTGAACATTTATTATTGCTGTCCTCAACATTGCCTTTGACAAGGTAGGAAGCAGCTGGATTCGTTCTAATTTGTTTCAGGTGGTGGTAATTAGAGGGGTGCGCACAACAGCTCTCCACTCCATTCTGCCTACTGACTGTGAGACAGAGAACAAACCTCTTAGGAGAGCAAACGCTTTCAGTCCACCACCTTCCACCTTCTCCAAGTCTGATATAGCATGTTTTCTCCATCTTTCGGTTTTTAAAAGAGAAATAGCCTTACTGAGGAAACACAGCCGATTTTCATAACACAGTCAACCTGAAGATTCTTTTAAAAGTGAGTACGTGGCACAGACTAAAATTCTCCGTATCCGGTCACCATTTTTTGCAGTCAGATCGTATCCTCGCCGCCTTGCACTATCAGTGTGGCATTACGGATAACACAGTGCGCACTTCTGATGATTTAAAGGGGTTCAGTGCAACCCAGCTCACTGCTGTGCCAGAGGTGGGGCTGCCTCTCACTCTGTGCCCAGATGTAGAAACGTGTGCACGCGGGAAGCGCCTCGGTGGTGCCATGTTCCTCAGTGGGCAGCGCAGGAGGAGGCCACCCTCCCTCGCCTCTGCCCACCATACTGAAGATGCATCCAGACCATTCTTACAGAGCTGGTTGCACAAAATGTTCTAGTTCCACTCATCAGCCACCATTGCGCGTCACCTCTCTTTGTGTGGTTTGTGTGGCTGTGTGTGTGTGTGTGTGTGTGTGTGTGTGACTTGTACACAACAGTGGAAACTGCTGCAGTCACCATACTTATTGATGTCATTTTTTTATAAAAAGCATGGCGGTTTACTCGGGTAGAAGTAATGACAACAGCAATTCCTTAAAGCTTTTATCAATGTCATTAAAATTTGTGACTGCCAATTTTAACAGTACCTAGGTACTAATAGTTTTTCCTGTGATCAACATTCAGAATGAACAGTATTTCCAGTCTTCAACTTATTGAGCATTTTCTCAGTTATGTTTCTTCAATTGTCCCTGAAAAGGAATAAAACCCTGGTTTACCAGGATCAGAGTTGTTTCCATAAATAAACAGTGCACTGTGGTAGAAGACTCCGCACATGACAAGAGGACATCTGGACCCATCAGTAACTTCGCCTCTGGCCAGCTGCCTCCGTTGTTATCTCTCAGCGTGTGAGTGTCACTGTCGGCTAACAGCACAGCCTGTGAGAATCACGGGCGTCCGCACCTGGCTGCCGCGCTGGGCCCGAGTTCTGAGACCCAGAGCTGAGTGTCCACGGAGATGAACCCTGGGGGATGGAAGGGGCCATTCTTGTTCCTCGCTTGTCCGCAGGTGCCCACCGACACACTCCTCGTCCGTCCTGAGCTCGGCACCTCTGTATGATGCTCACTACACTTTCTCACTTCAAAAACGCTAAATACGGGTTAAAAATAGGAAAGCGAGCGTCCTGCAGTGTGCACCAGTATTTTAGACTATTCCCAAATCAGAGAAAATAGATCCTTTAATTTTCCATGTCATATGCCTCTATCTAATGACCAGTGATATTAAGTATTTCTCCATATTTCTTCACTGCTTCTACTTCTTCATCTGAAAACTGTCTGTTTTTTCAGACGCTCATTTCTGAATTGGGTCTTTACATTGTAGGGGTCTTTTTAAAAAGTTTTTTACATATTCTAGAGAGTAGCCCTTTGTCCGAGGAACAGCTGGTAATTTTTCCTATGCTGCACATTATCTTTTTCTCTTTTGGTAGTTTTTCTTGCTGTGCAGAAGCTTCTCAATAAGATGAGATCCCAGTTGTTGATTCTTTCTGCTAGTTTCTGTGCTACTGAGCTTTTGTTCATAAAGTCTTTCCTTATGCCAGTGTCTCCAAGAGTTTATCTAACCTATCTTCCAGCAGGTTTAGTGTCTCTGTTTTAGTATTTAGGTCTTTAATCTACTTTGATTTCAGTTTAGTGTGTGGTGAAAGAGGTAGTTTGAATCTTTGACAAGTGGAAATCCAGGTTTATGAGCATTATTTATTAAAGAGGCTTTCTTTCTTCCATTGAAGATGTTTGGCTCCTTTGTCAAAGATGAGGTGGTTTAGTATGTCTGGAATTATGAAATTCCATCTTCCTCCAGGAAGAATGACTATTATAAAAAAATCAATCAGTAGCAAATGTTGGGGCTGTAAGGAGAAAGGAACCCTTTTCCATTGTTGATGGGCATGTACAATGAAGCAACTGTTATGGAAATCAATGTGGAGATTCCCCAAAAGCTAAGATTAGAGGTTCTACTTGACAATGCTATTGTCTCTGCTAAGTATATTCTCAAAACAACTGAATGTCTCATACCATAGCAACAGTTATGAACCATGTTTATAATGGTACAGTTTATAATACCTAAATCTTAGAAGCAGTCCTAAAGCCCATTGACTAGTGACAGAATAAGGGTGTGCTTTTTTTTCCTTTTCAAATGAAATGGAATTCAGCTATAAAGAAAGATTGAACTCTAGACTTTCATAACTAGATGGGTGCACTTTGTGTCCATACTCATAAGTGAGATAAATAGGACAAATATGTATAAATAATGAACTATTTCCCTAGTGTGTGTGAGAACCTAAAGGTGTAAAACTGAAGACCAAAATATATAAAAGAAATTGTGAAATAAGAAGAGTATGTTCAAAGGGGAAGCATGAAAAGGGGCAGAGGACGTGGATAAGGGTAAAGAAAAGGGAAATGAAAGGAAAGGGAAAGAAAATAATGAAGATAAGAAGGAAAAAAAAACTAGAAGCAAATCTTATGCATATGGTGGAGGGGCTGAAAGGAGGGCAGGAGTAAAAGAAAAAACAAGAATCACGATGTGTCACGTACAGGTACAAATTCTCAATGAGGGATAGGATCCTAAATTCTACCTAAAATGTACCAAGAAACTCAATACCAATTTTCTATTTCATTCTCAAACACATGTAACTAGGATGATATTTATAACAGAAAAGGACAATTACTGAGTTATGCTAAATACATTTAAAAACTGTTTCAAATGACTGAGACACCTCAGAATTTGAAAAACTAAACTTTCAAAGAATGTTTCCAATTAAATCAATATAGTTTGTAGGATAGAGTGCTTTGAAGAGGCAGGGCAAGTTTGCTGAGCTCATTTTCTTACACGGCTACATAAGGCTGTGGTACCACACTGCACAGGTATATTTCTCAGCATAAATCTGAACCCTGAGATTAGATGTTTAAAATAAATCTGGATAACAGCTTTCATGCCTCTATCTCATTATATTTTCTCAGGATATTTTTGAAAGAGCCAAAGAAAAACGCCCGATTGGAGTGAAACGCTCCCTCAGAGCTCCGATGCTACCTTCCTGCTCATAGTCAGCCGCTGAATGGACTTTTGTTGGCCATGGGCCTCCCTAGCGCCCTGCTGTGAGCTCTGTAGGGACGCTGAGAACTCACAGGGGCACGGGACGTGTGTCCCCCTAGCCTGGCTATCTCCCCTCACAGCCCCTTGGGTTGTTATCCACACTTTCCCATCCCCTTTTTCTTCCCTACTTTTTGTCTGGATACTTCTCAGACCTTTAAACATGTTCAAGTTTCTCCCATTTTAGGACATACTTTGATTTTATCTACCTTATATTTTATAGTTTTAACATCCGACATGGCCAAAATTTGTTAATATATTTACTTTCTCTTTCCCAGTTTCCTACTGTCGGTCTTTCTCAATCCAACTTTTTGGGTTTTTTTACAGTAGCAGTTACTTTAGAAGCAAAAACACACTGGAAATTATCCAGGACTAGTTTTAAGTGATGGCTCAGTGGCTCAATTCATTCCTTATTAAATTATCACAGGCAAGATTTTAATCAAGATGAGCATGTTCTAGGAATCTAATGTATCTTTGTAGATATAAGTACACATATAAAGTGTATAGCTAGCAATAATTTACTGTATACTTGAATTTCCCTGGACAATGTATCTTAGTGGCTCTTCTCACCAACCAAACCAATGAACATAGAAGATGTGATTGATGTTCTGAATGACTCCATGGTCTAAGCATTTCATAATGTATATATGCATGAAAATTGTGTTGTGTACCTAAAACTTATGCAATTTATTTGTAAATCAGTCTTCAATAAAGTGAAAAAAGGAGCATCTCCCCCTAGTTTGTGACACCTCACACCTGGCTTTTCTCCATCTTGCTGGCTGTTTGGCCTTCTTGCCTGGCAGTGCTCTCCTGGGGATCACTGTTGAGTCCCTGGACTCAGGTCTCTCTAGGATTCTCCCCTGCACGAGGCTGCTTTATGGGGGTCAAGCTTGGCACATGTGCCATGGAGCCCATCATCTCCCAGCACACCTGTTGCTCCTTGGCATTCCTCGTTATCTTCACCCCCAACCGGTCAAAGTCTTCAGGGAAATTTAGGGGTTTCCTTTTCCAAAATATGACACTTTCCATGTTTCTGCCTTTTGAGTTGCATTCATCTCTCTCCTGGGTGACTTCACCTGCCCGTCATGACTCTCTGAGTTTGTCTTTTCCACCTTCCAAGTCTCGTACATATTCTATTCAAGGTACAGTTTTAAATTTCATGTCTATGTCCTTCAATCTCTTTAACCACTCCCAGGCTTAGGATATTACTTCACATAGTTTTAAATGCAGTTAAAAATAAAAACAAAATATCTCTATGTAACCCATTCCTTGCTTTCTATTTAAGTTTTATCTCCGAAACTGCGTACTTCATGTCCGGACAGCAAGCGTCTCATCTTCTACTTCAGGGCGAGCGCCATAACTGACTCACAAACAGCGCTTCGGAAAACACCGCCTCTTCTCGCTGCTGTCCCTTTTCTCATCACAGGACACTTGTGTTCCTCTCCTCTTCACATCTCAAGTGAAGAGATTGTCCTCACCATGCTTTGGGCCTCAGTAGTTCTGAACTTCCTCCTTCCTGGGTACAGCCTCATCTCTCTGTACTTTCACATATGTCATTGTGCTATTGGCTCAGTTTTCCTCAGCACTTATCAGCATTATGAAATTTGAAAATTACAAGTTTTCTAATAACCCCAATATTTAGGTCCTAAATTCTCCATAAATATTTCCTTCATAATGAGTGACTGGATGACTTTTTCATTCCAAGATGTCACCAGGGCACCAGCTCTTCTGTACTGTGCCACCTTCATTCGCATTTGTATACTTCCCAACTCCCACTCACCTCTCCAATGTGGGCTTTCCACAAAGCGCCCAACTTATTACAAATTGGAAAAAGGTTTTGTGCAGTTTACCTGACTCCTCCTTCTTATGTGCTTTGAACTGGACCCTGCTGTGGATATTTTTAATAAAATGACAATAGTCAACCCTAAAATATTGCCTTCTGGAGTCCTGGTATTTTGAATGCTCTTTTGATTAATGAATACATCAATGACACCTTCTGATAATTGTCTGTGTCTACTGCCCTCTGGCTCATTCCCAGATGCTTCCCAAAGACTTTGGATTCCACCTGTTTCAAACAGGGAATGAATTTTTCCTGTGCTTCAGACTCTGATAATGGACTGCTAAGTGCCAAATGACCACACAGGAGTATGACAGAAGGGACACCACAGACTACAGATCAAAATCTGAGGGTGAATTTTTCAGATGTCCAGGGAATCCAGAAGTAACCTGCAAGGTGCTCTGATGGTGATGGAGCTGCCATCTGGAAGGACGCCGGAAGCTGAACAGGTACCTTTGGCGTTGGCTCCTTAGAGTTGTCAGCTTCCATGCTGGTTCTTTGAGGCAGTGAAATTGTGCAGCCTGATCTCCAGCTTTCAAGTCTCCAGATGACTTCCGAGTGGACAAGCAGACTCACAGTCAGTGCACTGTGAGAGAGAAAGTGCTGCTGTGTTGTTTTTCTCAATAGTTCTTTTTCGGTTGTCCTTTCTTCTGGTTGATAAGCAACATGCTTACAGGGAGACCCCTATCTGTCTCAATCATGTTTTCTGTTGCTCAGACAAAATATCCAACACACAGTACTGAGGAGGAAAAGTGTAGTTAGGGTCACGGTTTGTAGGAATTTTAGTCCACCATGGGCTGGGTCCCAGGCAGGGACACTGCAGAGCAGCAACCGCTGCCACCTCTTCTCTCCACCTTCATATTTATATTCATGCTCTGCAAGTCTTTGCAGTAGTGCCATCCACATCTAGCCTGGGCATTTTTAACACCAGCATCATACACCTTCCAAAAAGCCCCCTTGAGATCCCATGAGGTTTGAGGGACATCCAGATGTAACCCTCAACACTATCTTTGCATTTTGTGAAATTATCAAACCTACTCAGGGATGAGTGGGGCCTTCAGGAAAGCTCAGACACCACGCAGTTCTGTGCCGCAGTAGCTCTGGACAGATCACAGTCCAGAGCCTGCAGAGGAGAGCTCAGAAAGTCTTCCTCACTGAGTTCCTTCCAAAATGTTCAATGTTCTTCTGTCCCTAGTCCCCTACACAGCAGGAAACACCAGCTCTGTCCCTCCAAGAGTTCTGTCCATTTTATTTTGTGCATGTGTTGGGGGATAGCACGAAGGTGTTGAGTGTGTGTGTGTATGTGTGTGTTTATTCATGTACGATGTGTCTGTGAGAGATACAGATAAAGAAAATAGATGGACAGAGGTGATAATTCAATGTATAGACAAGAGTTCATCCTGTGACCTGCACAGTCTGTTTTGCTCTGCTATCTCTAGGGATGGATTTGAACATGATGCCACTAGTTTCTATCCAGTCCATTGTCAAGATCTGGAAGAAAAGTTTACCTAGTATGACAGAAAGAAAATGCTTACTGCAAAGTTTCTTGACTTTCCTAATTTGATTGGGATGACCACTGTTAAAAAAAAATCTTCAGAAAAATTAAAATTAGGGTTTATTTCAGCAAAGAATGACTTGTGAATCAGGAAGCACTCAGAACTAGGAGAGGTACAGCTCCACTCAGCAGTGTGAGTAGTTTGTGTAGACAGAAGGAAATGGAATGCAGAGGTACCCACTCCTTTCCCTGTGAGCTGATCGCCACTCTCTGTATACAGACTCCACTCGACTGGGAGTCACACTGTGATTGCTGAAGACTCAGGGATTTATCATTTAACTTAGTTTGCAATTTATTTACAAGGTGTGATTGACCATTAAGACATTTTAAAAAATATTTAAAAATAAACACAGTAGAAGACATACTGGCCTTACTTTCTCTTAGAAGTCTCCCTTTCCATTTGAATGTACTTTTCTAACTGTTCTTAGCCCTCTCTGAACTTTGAAAGGTGGCTCTGCAAGTCCTCTTTGTTGAACCCCTTTACTCACACTGTGGTAGGCACCTACGTGTCCTGAGTTAATTCAAAGCACTCACCTTTCCAGTCATTCTCACTTTGGACGGGACCAAAAAGTCTGATAGAGCCAAATCTGGTGAATGGGAAGATGAGGACACAGGGCATTTCAATCACCTCACCTTCTTACTGTATGTTCTGTCTCATCTTACAAAGAACTTGCAGAACTTCTTGAGAAAGTGGCACGAACTAGGGGGTAAATGTGTTCACAACAAGGAATAGTCTTTGAGGGAAAGTAAGGGCAACGTGACTTTTATTGCAATAAAAAGTTTTGATTGCTTCTCATGCCTAAATTTTAGATCACTAAATAGGAATTTAATGTGTGACAGTTTCAGGCCCAATTGAGTTTAATTTGGCACTACTACTGTACTAATTCTTGGAACTCTTTGTTCTTACAGATTTTACCAAAACATTCTCACTGCTTCACTTGAAATAAAAGGTCCTTTCTTTGTGTTTCAAGATAAAATGCCATCTCTTCAGGACAGAACACATCACCCTCTTGGTCTCCCTCTGTTGGGTAGAATGATCTCTCTCCACTGCTTGGCGCTGTGAGGCTGTGCCAGTGGTCGCTATGTGTCTGTTCTCTGAAAATCTGTTCTCTGCCGATCCATTTATGCATCCTGCTCCTCATCATGGAAGAGCTCGTTTCCCTACTTCCCTTCCAATTCCTTAGTATCTTTTTTTCTCCTTACGTGAAAAAAGAAATAAGCGAACAAACAAACCACAGTCAAAACATCAAGTGTATCTAAAATGCTGGGTTTACTTGTTCCCTTATATCTCTATTATTAAACTATGCACCCTCCCATAGCATGAACTTTATTCCTTCAAAATTTTTTGGGTGCTTACTAGACAGCTGAGAAGCATGTCTTTTAGGAGGAAAAGGAAGACTTTTATACTGCCAGGGAGAACATAAAGTAGCATAGCAAGAAACTAAGAACAGAACTACTGTTAGATCCCACTTTACCATTTGCTCAGTGTATTTCCAAAAAATCATATTTGTATAACAGAAACTATTCAAAAAGAAAATGGGTAGGAGTAAGTAATGAGGGTAAAGAAATAATTGTGATGGTAACAAAATAATGGAAATAAAGCTTATGTATATAGGGGATGGGGGTGTAGGGTGGATAGAGGATTGGGAAAAAATGAGAATCAAGTCATGTCATATACTGGTACAAATTGTCAATGCTGAGTGTGATCTAGCTATCATCTATCTATCTATATATCTATAAATGTACCTATTTCACAGTAAAAATAATAATAAAAGAATAGTTTAAAAATATCATATTTGTGTTTATACATCCATGCATATGGTGGTGTGATTATCCAACCATATGAAGAATAAATGTAATTTATAGGAAAATAGATAGAAGTGGAGATTATGTTGTTAAGCAAAATAGTCAGACATATAACACTTTTTGGTGTTAATTGTGAGAGGAAGGATGGGAGGGGAGATACAAGTAGAAAAGTGATTATTTGAAGTAGGAAAAAGGGAAAGAAAGAGGGAGTTTCTAACATCATAAATATAGATAGACTAAGAAAACGAGATTTTTCATGGAGCACTTGTTTATCTTTATAAAAGTCTTTGCTACCTTCGTCGATTTTATATTGGCATAGTTTAAGGATTCACTTTAACAAATTTAAATCAGTGAAGTCTAGGCACATCTGTGTGACTGCACAAAAGACTCAGCCTACAAATAGTTACCTGAGCTTTAATATCTTTTTCTTTTAAAATCTCAGAATTGATGTGAATGGTGGTAATCAGGATATTTGTAATAAAATAAAAGAGATGGCTTATCACTGCACAGTTAAGATAGTTTTCCAACGTCTTTGGGTTTGGAAAGTAAAACTGATGCAGAGAGAGTCTTTCCTTCAAATTAACTATCCCAATGAGAGGTACTCTTTCTCAGCCAAGGTGAAAGAAATAAGATTGGTGTGCAAAGTTACAAAATGGTTTTAGGATCAAAACAAACAAAAATAATTTATATCTAGTTTAAATTCTTCCCTTTTATGTAACTTACATAATAATACTTTCCATTATTTTTCTTAAAATATCTGAGGCCCTGGATCCATTTAGTTTTCCTGAAGGGCAATTTCCTGTTAATGTCATGAAGAATTTCCTATATTTAGAATTGATTCCTTATTAATCAGTCATATTTTTTAAAGGACTTATTTTGATGAGAAGGTAGATGTTCGCTTGGGGTGATTCTCATTTCTGTGACACGCACTCTTATCAGGGTTAGTGAAGCTCTCTATTTTGGATTCATAAAACTACTTGCTCTTCAGTTCTTACTGCTTTTCTGCATATTTGACAATTAATACTTTTTCACTGCAACCTACTGCTGAGCTAATTTTACTTTGATTATGTTTGTCAGTCTTATTCTATTCTTATCCCAGGGGAGGGTGACTCATTGTCTTTCATTTAAAAAGCCCCATGCACCTCAGCTCCCGCCTCGCTGTGCGAGGGCTGGGACAAAAGCAGCAGCCTCATTTAAAATCTGCATCCCTGAGCTTGGGAGTGCTTATTTCCAGAATTTTAAAGGTTGTCATTTTCAAACTCTTGGCCTAGTTGAATAATGAGTCCACATTGGTAATGGTGCTTTTGTAGAGATGGGTATATTCCTAACTCATGCTGCTTTGGCATTAGAAATGAAGTTTCATAAATTCCCTCTGTCTAATTTATGTATGATGTTTTTATGCTCAGCTTTAGTTAATATCATTAAATTCTTATCTAATTATAATGCAAGTGATCTGATTGCCAAAACTGAGACTGTGTCATCATTTTTTCTATAAACCTCTAAGGCTTGTAATAAATCAACCATAACGTGATATTCTGAGTATACTTTACAATCTAGATTCTCAGACTAAAAATGACTAGCATTTTTGAGAAAAAATTCACTAGCATTATTGAGAAAAATTCACATACTTGACTGGGGTTGTTCTCAACATCTCAAGAGAAATGATTTAGAATTTAGATTATTTCTGTGGTAAATATTTATCAAGAGTTTATTTTTTCTGAATGACATTACTAGGATTTTTTTTCTGTTATCACAATAAACGACATTCTTTTTCATAGTTCTTCCTTAAGGTTGACTTACATTACCATACATTTTCAATAGAAATGCTTTTAATGATCTATATTTAAATTTTTAAAAGATTTTTATATTGACACAGAAACATGTACATATTAATGGATCACCATGTGATGTTGTGATATTGTGTGCAAAGTATAAAGTTTCTAGGAAAATAAACACATTTATCTTAAGTTTAAAAATCAATTTATGTCTGCAGAAAACATTGAAAATTATTTTCAGGATGTTTTTTGAAATGCATACTATCTTGCTATTATCTAGTAGAACTACTATAGATAATGATAATTACTATGATTTTTTTTTAGGTTTTTTGAGACAGGGTTTCACTTTGTGGTTCAGGCTGGCCCTGAGCTCAGCCTCAAACTCACATCACAGCAATTCTCCTGCCTCTGCCTCCCGAGTGCTGGGATTGCAGGCGTGAGCCACCACGCCTGGCACTGTGGTATGTGGTACTGGTTGCTGCTGGGCGTGAGTCTCCATGCCCAGTATAGGTATGTGGTTACCGGGGATCGAACCTGGGTCGTTGCTCTTGCAAGACAGGCGCCGGAACCACGGAGCTAACTCCCCGGCCCAGTTTTCCACATTTTTAATGTTCATGCTTTGCATGTGTTAAAAGTTGATTTGATTTTCTGACTTTCTAAAAACAATTCTCGCTTTCACTTCCTTATGTAATTGCTGCGCACTACTTTATTAGTTTCTTAATCGGTTCATAAACTTTTATCTTTTGTTCTTAAAATTTATTTCTAATTTGCAAAAATTTAAATATCAGGGTGTAATGCTAGTTTTCTATCCATTTATAGTTGCCTTATTTTATTAATCACTACTATTTAATTGCACATTTTATGTGAGACGATGTTATAATTTAATATATGTATGGTATGCTGATTAGTGTTTCCAACTCCTAACCATTACCTGACGTAATGCAGCACTGAGCGCCTCTCTTCATTTATTCGTAACATAAAGGGTAGGTTGTTATCACTTACTGCGCTAAGGATTAGTCTAAGAGACGGTGGTTGTAGGTCCTTCTGCAGTACTTAGCTCATGGTTCAAGGGGATAAAATTGCACAGGAAAACAACGCGGAGAGTAAACTAAGCTAAGACGAAAAATAAGCCTATGAAAACCTTTTCTGGGTGTTAAGGAGCTTAAAAGAAGGCAACGAAAGTATCATTCCGAGGAAAGACCCAGTCCACAATAAGTTACAGGAATCCTTTGTTACCGCAGAACTTAGACTTCCTATTCCACTCTATCGCCGGCAGCGCCCTGACTGAAGGCTAGGCGGAGCGGGGAAGAGTTTTGGGTTGAATGTGTTTGGCCACTAGTACTTTGCCAGTGACCAACTTTTAAAATTCATTTTTCCTGTTAGAGAACATATAAAAAGAAAATGTAAGTAGTAAATTTACTTCACACCATGAAACTATTCTCTTTGCTGCAATTAGTGCTTTAAATAATTAGGTGCAATTCCTTAGGACAAATCTGGAGGCGTATTTCCCCACGAAACCTTGACATTTAGTCCGTTACTACTGTGAGCATTTCTAGTAATGTAGACTAATATCTCATGTCATTGTTATTATGCACCTCTTTTGAAGACGGCTTGAAATATTTTACCAAACATTTCACGTACAGAAGGTTGGTGGGCGTTAGCACAGGAAAGCGGAGACGTTAGCACAGGAAAGAGGGGAAGGGCAGTTTGTATCATGTCCTTTGTTCTGCAACACACTGAGATGGGTTTTGTGGGATGTTTGGATCCTATTTCTGTAATAACACTCTCTTCTTGCTTGCATGATGAGACGAAAATGCCGTGATTTCCCTGAGATCTACATGGGGACAGATTGCAGTCACAGCCAGTCACCGAGGAAGGTGGGTGGGACCCCACGCCCAGGAGACACAGAGCGAAGCAGCACCTTGCAGGGTCGTCTCCATCAGCGCGGGCCGAAGTTCTTCTCACGCACAGGCGGACTTCCTCCTTGCTGCTTCCAAATGGCAAACTGCTTGGCCTGACTAAGTACAGGTTTGGGTGAGATGAGTGGTATAACTGTTTCCTGTCATATGAAAAACGAAATTTCAGAAAAATATTTTATTCTGTGCCCAAAAACACTCAATGAACTTCTAAATGCTTCATCTTTTTGCTTCTCTATCGCCTCATAATATGTATTTAGTCAGTATTTATTTAGAAACATAAAGATAGGTTCAATTCATGTACAACTAATACATTTTAAATGCATGAACAAGAAGCTTTTCTGGGGGATATTTGATGAATTTTTAAATGCTCCCAGATTTCAGCTGGGTATAGAGCCTCCATTTTTTATCTCATCTAGTTGGGAGACAGAGGCAGGAGGATTCAGTGTTCACACCAGCCTGGGTCTGTAGAGAAACTCTCCCCTGGAGTAGAAAAGGCTTGGCATGTAGCTATGTAGAATACGCCTAGTTTCAATTCTCAGTACTGGCTTGGATGAAAACTCCAACTTCAAGACCCTTTGAAAAATGATTTTGGCTTTCTTAGCAATGTCATATTTGTAACTAAAGTAATTTGAGATCTGAATGTCATTTTTGGGAATCATTCAGTTTTTGCAAATCTCTCAATAGTCCTTGTGTATTTTCAACGGCCAGTTGTCTCCTCCAGGTCCTATGGCGGCACGGACCAGTCCTTCCAGTTGCCCATGCTGATTGGAGTGCACGTGGTGGGGAGCAGCCAGGCTTTCATGGGCTGAGCTGACCCTGTGAGCTGAAACCCCTCCAGTGGCCTCCATGAGTAAAGCATGAGTTAAGCCACCCCTAGGATCCCAAGACTTTCTCGCTCTACTTCTGGGATGATGTGACGGCTGAGCACATTTTTTTCATGTTTTCTTTCTGTGATGCAGAACTGAGAGGAGAATATGAAAATCATATTGTTGAGTATATTAGCATTTTAAAGTCCTAGGTTTTGTGCTCTAGTGAGTATGGGTCACATGTTTGATGATCAGTCATCTTTTGAATGCCCTTCTTAGAGGACATAATCTGCTGAGTTTCTGTGGAAGTGGTGTCCCCACTCGACCTTCCTAGTGGCTGGCTACATGGCCCTGCCTCTGCCACTCAGATACTGGTGCAAAACTGGGGACTGAGAGCCAGAAGGACGGCATGGGGAAGAAAAAAGATGCAGATGTGTTTTGTACATGGACCAAATCCCCAAGATGAATGTCATCATCATCTACTTCAAACACACACTAATAAAAATAAATAAACACTTGCTTCCCTCAGTGAGATATTTTCAAAGACAAAGAACCTGACAATTAGTGAACCTTAGCTTTTGTGTGGAATGAATGATGGAATGAATGAATGAGTAAAATATTTCATGTCTTGCCTCATTTTGAGCAACTTTTCCGAGGATGTTCAGTTTATAGATGCATATTTTGGGTGAATAGAAGAAGAGCCGAGATAGTCAAAAGAGAACTACAGTAGAAAGAGATAACAGAAGGATTTTGAAAAGGGAACATTAGCCCAGGAAGGGAGCAAAACTGACATTTTGGGAGGTTCTGAAACATGTATTATGGCACCTCATTCACCAGCTCTGCTTGAGGGACTGCAGGGTGTGAGTGGGAGACCTGCAATGCTGTCCAGGCCAACTTAAAGCTCTCAAACAGTCTCAGAAGCAGAAGAAAATTCTGTGCAAAAGAATAAAACAGATGATACTGTGGCACAGAGCTCTGCAGTTTGGGGAATCTTGTCCTACGAGCTTCCACTGCCCTGGAAGGAGAATCTGAAGCCGTCCTTTGGGAATGAGCTCCCCGTACACAGAAGTGACTTCATCATATCCATGCTGCACAACTGATTCCTATGCAGAGGTGACAAAGCAGCAATAATGCTGAGAGAAAGTGTCTCCACCCGCTGTGATATCAAAGAGCCCGACCTGGCCAACAGCTAACACTGGGAAACTAATGGTGCATTGTCAGTCACTTTCTAGTTAGTGACTAGACGTCCTTGAGCACAACAATCACTCAGATTTAACTGTCAGACTGTGCTGTTGAGTTTCTCCCTATGTTCCCACAAAAAAAGACTGAACAGTTATGTCAAGGCAGTCACTATGCCTTGATGGTCGTGGCCACTTGGCTAAGTAGGTGTGATTCAGTCTGATGCTCATCAAGTATGGGCATGGCTTCCACCATCTCTCAAGCACATGTCTCTCCCGAAAAGAAATTTTAGTGTGTAAAATAAATAAGTAATAAGGTTTTCCTCTCCAGAGGAAGTGAACATCACCATTTAATTCACAATAAGATATTCAAAATTTACAACATGCTAAGAACAACGCACATACACGGACACGTGTGCGCACGTGTGTGCACACACACACACACACACACACACACACTAGTAGCATCCGCCCCGTCAATGGCCATGGCAGGCACTGAGCTTGCTTCACGTTTTGGAAATTTTTACCAAGGCTTTCAATTGCCCCAACTACCTTAGGAGACACAGATTTTCAATTTTTACTTTCTATTCGCGTATCCTCATGTTACATAATGGTTAGATTATTGCTCAGGAGTTAGTACACGTACTCAATTCATCAGAATTGTTTTAAATCTCTGCGCCTTTATTCCTTGGCACCCATTCTATTTGGAAGAAGTCTATCTTCCCAGAAATAGATTTTTAAAAATCATGTTCACATTATCTATTTTGAAAAATAATTTTTAGGAAGAATAATGACTTATTCCATTTTAAATCCTGAAAAAAGGCACAGCCACGACTTCTGTTGGCCGCCTGCCCCAGGAGCTGTATTCCGGCCCTTCTACAAGATAGTCTTTGGAAGTGGGAGCAGCACGGGATGCTGAGTGCTTTATAATGTGCTCCAATTTCGGTGTTGCCTGCGACAGTTGTTACTGTTTAATGCCATTCAGATTTAAGATCTGTATTTTTTTTCTTTTCTGTGTATTTTTAAAGATATTAACTTACAGAATTGCAAATGACTGGAATAAATTTTAAAATATAAAAGATCTTTAATATCCAGAATTTCAAAAATGCATGAAAACTTTCCATTTAAACCTCTTTTTTTTCTCTTTTACAAATAAAGTTATTTGAACACACATATCTCCTACTGGTGATATTTTCTACCTTTGATATGCAGTGTTAAAAATTATCTTTGGAACTAAAAATAATTCACAAAGTCAAGATTTATAATACTTCTCCAAAAAAATCCTTTATTATTTAATTTTTTTAAACCCACAGTTAGATGACCATTTTCCCCAGTTATTACTGAGGCACTGTGGCTTAGTCCCAGTTTGGGTAAATTAATTAAAATCATTTCATAAAAAATAATATTAGTACCTCCTGAGGTATAAAATGTATGATAGGAATGTGAAATAGGAAGAAAATGTTCAAAGGAAAAAGGGAAGTGTGTAGGGGAATATAAAGAAGGGGAAGAAAAAACTGAAGGAAGACGGAAAAAATGGAAACTTTGTTTCTGGGGGTTAAGAGGTGGTAGGGAAGGCAGGCGAATGAGGAAAATGAGAATCATGATTTGTCGTGTACAAGTACGAATTCTCAGTGCTGAATGTGATCGTAATGTAGATATAAAATGTACCAATAACATCAATTAAAAAGAAAAAGATAGTACTAGTAGCTGACCACACTTTACTACTGAGAAGTCCAGACATCAAGGTTGTTTAAATAAACATAATATTGTAAAGTCTGGGCACACAGGCCTGGATGGAATTTAGCACATCACAAATGTCCTCTTATTTCTAGTGTATGTCTGAGGTTTGAGCAATTAGAAGTCACCTCTATCCACAGGACTCTGTCACTTCTGTGATGTGACATAATTTGGGTGCACAACCTAGTTCTTGCTTTTTTTCCTCTCGTTATCTTCCATTCTCAACATATTTTTATTTATTTATTTATTTTTTAAATCTTTATTGGTACATTAAATATACACATCATGATTACACTCCATAATGGGGATTTGTACCAGTATAAGACACATCTCAATCCTCATTTTTCCCCCATTTTTTCACCTTACCACCCCCCCATATACATAAAACTTGTTTCCTTACTTTTTTGTTACAATCTCAACATTTTCCCCCTTCACCCTATTTTACATTGAGCATTTTCTATTTCACAATATATAACATACAATGCTAGGACTCATTTACATCTTTATTTGCTCATACCAGAGAAAAGATGCGATATGTATCTATCTGTGCCCTATTTATTTCATTCTCAACATATTTTGTTTCCCTGTGTCGTGTCTATTTAACCAACACCCACTTTTATTAACAAATATGTGGTCAATTCCCTGGGTAAGGAAAGAGGTCAGCGCCTGAGACTGCAAGGTCAGGAGTCACTCTGGGGGAGAAAACACTCTCCCTTAATGCGAGTTGGTTAAGTGTCTCCTGTGATAACAGCCAGCTAGAAGGGGCAGTTATGGAGTCCAAGGCATGGACCTGCCAGAGGAAAGCACAGAGCAGAGGACAGTGTGAGCACTGTTGTGTTCAGAGCCTCTGGCAAATCCAACCACACAGTCGTGTCTCCAAGAGTCCGCTTCCTTTTCTCTCCACTCTCTTGTCTCTTCATTGTTGATGTGTATTAGTTCTCTCTATATGTTCTGGAAAAGTCTTCTGTTGAATATAACAATGGCAAGACTGGTTCCTACTCCTTGGCTGCTAGGTCCTGGTCACAAACCCTGCTGGGGAGATGCCTGAAATGAGCTTGAAACAGAGTGTCTTTGTGGAACATCAGAAACTTCACTGAAAGGAAGTCCAAACCTCGCTCCCCGAGCAAGCTGGCAAAAACACTCCATCTTCAAGATGTTTTAGCTTCAAGTTAGCAGCTTTCTCTACCCCGCGTCACCCAAGCAGACAGTGAGTGACACATTGAAAGTAACAAGCAAGTTCGGAAACACAATATTTTTGATGCTTATTTTATTTAAACCCTTTGTGGATATGATTTTAACTAACTGATCATTGGAGGACCGCAGAGAATGCAGTACTGATTGAGTACACTGCTTTCCTTCTTCCCTTTCTTGGGAGGCCTGGAATGCAAGCCTGTGACTTTAAGAAAAGGAACATTCTTCAAAAGCCATCTCCTGTATGGGGAGATATTAAGGAAGTAAAAGATCTCTAGACCATCAAAGAACTATTGTCAGATTGTTTTCATGCCCAAGACTAGTTCTACGTAAAAGTTTTAATGAAGAAGTTTATCTTCAGCATCCCCTGGGCATGTCTGTTATTTATACCGAAATAAACTCACTTTCACAGCTGTCTGAGAGAGTAGATTTCCCCGCAGGGGGAGTTATTCTCCCAGAAGAATATGGAGCCTCCTTTTATGTTCAGAACATGTTTACTTTCTTTCTATTCTTACACTAAGCATCAATGCTAAGTACACTTATTTCTTCATTTAATGTAAGATAAAAGTGAGAAATAAATGGTAAGTATCTTCCTGGAAGCCTCACAGCTTAGAAATAAAAGATTCAGCATTGTAATTAATTCAGTTTGATGTCAGAGCACTTACCCTTGATCAGAGCATGCTGTGACTTTCATCCTTGTGCTATTTGCCTCCAAAACATGTGGGCTTAGTATATAAATCAACCCTTATTACAATCCGATCTCTTCAAAAGTGTGCTATCTTCAACCACAGGAACAAGACGTTCTGCTTAGACCTGGGCCAGCTGCTGGAGGATGTATTTTCACTTATTATTCAGTTCTTTCCTAAAAGTTGTTCGAAGGCAACAACTTATTTCTGTTACCTCAGTGTTTATTTGAGACTACTGTATGCCAACAACACAATTTTTCCGGAAGATTTCCTTTGCCCTAAGCAGACACTGTGAGAAAACAATTTCAGACTACGGCAATTTCCAGATGGTTGACAATGCCTTTTTGATAGTGAAGAAAGCAAGACTGAGGCAGTCTCGAAACAGCCTGGTACAGACTTGACCATTGCTGCCTCCAATTCTATCTTCTCCTCAATTATGTGGGGACACAGAGACTTGCCTCTGAGAGGAAAGTAAAGAGAAAAGGTCAAAGAGTTCCTACATTCATTGCAGGTGTGTTAATTCTTCATGTTGCTAAAACAAATTGATCTCAAATTGGCCAGCATAAAACAACAAAAATTTCTTACCTTACAGTTCAGAAGTTTGCAAATCTGGTGGGGGCTAGAATCAAGGCATCAGCAGAATTGCATTTCTTCTGCAGGTTGTGGGACAACACTTCTGTTTGTGTGTTTGCTTGTTCGTTGCCATTTTCAGGCACTGCAGACACCGTGTCCTGGCTCACTGCATCCCCCTCATCCTGACTTGGATGCCTCCTCTTTCGTGTGTAAGGACCCTATGAAAACAATGGGCTTCCCTGGATAATCCAAGATATATTGTTCAGAATGCTTGACTTAGTCACACATGTGAAGTTCTTCTTTTATTGTTTTTGCAAGTAAGGAAATAGCTTCATAGATTCTGCAGATTTGGAATGCATGTCTTGGGAAGGGAAACGTCTTCATCTTGCTAAATTATGTGAAGATTGTCTCTTAGTTATATATTCCAGAAACTATTTATATTGGAAATGTAGCTCCCCACAAAATTATATGTTTAATAGTGAGGATATATATTCTTTTAAAAATAAATTACTTCTCAATTCCCCAAAAGTGTCTCACAGCGAAAGAGTATTTTGATAGCACTCTCAATTAGAGCAGAAATTGCTTCCCAGCATATCATATCCAGATAATAGACATATTTTAATAGCTCTCCCCCTTCTCTTTCCTTACTTGCCCTCCCCCCTTTCTCTTGTGGCTCCCTCCCTCCACACACGTGCAGACAGAGGGCCAAGCCTCCTTTGTGGATCACAGCAAATGCACAGAAGTAAAGAAAATATGTGGTTCAGAAAGCATATTTTTGCATGGTCTTAAATATAGAGTGCTCACACCAGGACAGATATTTAAAATGCACAGGGGATTTCTTGAGGGGCATGAAACATCTTTCCCAGGAGAAATACTCTGATGGCTTGAACTAAATTTGTAGCAGAGGTTTGATGGTTTGGCTTGCTTCTTGCCTGCCTTGAGGGCATGATGCAGTGTCCTGGACTTGGCAGAAGCAGAAACAGAACTCATGAGCTCTCATTGCTTTGAGATGCAAAAAAAAGTCCCTCTTGAACAGGTGCCTTGGAAGAGCTCCCGAGCCATAACCGGGGTGGAAGTGAGGTTGAGGTTCATCATCCACTCAAGATAACACAGTCCATAGCAGGTAGTGCTCTCGCCACGTGTGGGTTGCAAAGGGGGCTCATTGTTTACTTAGCTGCAATTAAATGAGAACAAAGCTAAGCACTGATGGCTCAACTATGTCAGACCCCCTCTCTTCCCCAAAGGAGAGAACAAAGAACATGAACTACAGAGGCTCACAGCAAACAGGAGGAAAGGATGTGGCTTCCAAAGTCACTGCTTAGGACGTGGGATGTGCTACACAAACCACAGGACCTCATTGTGGTTCAGTTTCCTTACTCTTTGAATTTGTACCTATTTTTCAATCTTCCATTGATATTGGTGTATGTTTTTGATATGTAGTAAAAATCATTTAATTGTGGGGAATTTGTACATATATATCTCAAATCTTGTTCCTTTCTACTTGATTCTTTATTTTTAAAGTAAGGATAAAAGCATTTTGTTTAACTGTATTTCAGGGCTGTTCTGAGAACTACAATAAACCTGAATAAATATTAAGAGGAGTACTCGGTATATACTCAAGTAATAAAATTCTATACATAAATATATAAAGTATATATTCCATATATATACTACTTACAATTATGCATGGCATATGGATTATTATCAATAATAATCCCAGATGTGAAAGAATAATACATATTCTTAGTGGATTGGGGGCAATTTTTGAATAAGTAATATCCTTCTACACAGTATAATTTAATGAGCTTGTATATGTATTTTTGTAAAATTTACCTCTCAATCACATTAAAGAACATTTTCAACATCACCTCTTAGCAGTTTCCCTGTGTTAGTTCCAAAAGTTCAGAATTTCACGCATGTGAAATAATAAAATTCGTACCCTTTCTTAGTTCATTTTTCCAGCTAAATAGAAATTCACACACATTGCAAAGCCTGTGCTTATTTCCTTTCTTACTGTTCTGTGTTTGAATCTCTTTCACTTCAGAACTATTAGAACTGCAACCACCTTCGACATTTTTATGGAAATCATTCTTTAGACATAAGGTTTTCATTTTTCTTTTGTCACTGCCTAGGGGTGAAATAATTGTATTAGATGATATGTTAATATATTTCCTCTTCTATGAAATTATTAAGTTGTTTTACAAATGGTGGTGTGCTTCCAGTTCCCCACAAGATAGCTAGTGGTTCCAGGTAGTCCACAGCATTTCTCTCACAATTTTCAGCTACAACTATGTGAATATTTGTGCAATTATTAAATTTATGCTTTTCCTACTATTGTTGGACAACATTTATATGGTCATTGATTTTCATCTTTCTTAAGTATCTCTAATTTCTTTCCCTTTTTAACAAATTGAGTTGTAAAACCTTTGTATATATTCTGGGCACAAATTACTTGTATTTCACCTGCTATGAAAACATTGTCCCCCACTTCATAGGTTGCATCTATATCTCCTCAGTCAAGTCTTTAGGATACTGTACTTTAAATTTTGAGTAATTTTAACATATTTTTATATTTTTAAATTTTAACATATTTTTTCTGTTTTTTCCATGCTTCTGGTATCCTCTGAGAAATCTTTCGGTACTTTCTCATAGGATACTTCTCTCTTGGAACTTTTTCATATGCCTTTGAAATTTTATAATGTGAGCTTGGGTGCTATGTAAGCTTTAAAATTTATTCTTTCTGCCCAGATGTCTTGTTAGAGCTGCATTTCTTGAGTGATTGTGCCCTTCTCTCTGAGTTACCTTGATGCCCTTGTCAAAGCCAGCTGTGCATTTGAACGTGTTTCTTTTTGGGTTCTGGGCTCTTTCCTCCCGATCTGCTTTCCTCGGCCACATCCACACTGCCTTGATTTGTAACAAGTCCTAAAATGAGGTCATGTGATTTTCCTACCTTTATTTCCTTTGAAAGATTACTTTGGTTGCTTTAGAGCATTTGCATTCACATGGGAGTTTTATAATCACACTGTCAAAGTATTAAAAATGCTGTTAGAATGTTCACTTGATTTGTGCAGTCTGCAGACTGACATTTTACTATTGGATTTTTAAGTTTATACTCACAGTTTGTCTCTGCACTTATGTAGGTTCTTTTTTTCCTTCAGTAAGTTTTTGTAATTTTGTACTCATTTTCTTAAAAATCTTTAAGTATTTCTCATATTTCTGAATGCTACTTAAATGGAATTGAATTCATTTCATTTAGAAGTTTATTTTGCTGTTATACAGAAAGATGTGTATATTCATCTTGTGTTCTTCAGCCTTTGCTAAATCCATTGATTCTATTTTTTTAAGATTTGTAGGAATCTTCTACATAACATTATCCAGTTTTGGAAAAAAAAATGCCAGTTTAATTTCCTCCTTTCAGTCGACAGGTTTTCCTTCTTAATGTCGTTGTGTCTCTAATGACATTGCCTGGACTTTGAGGACAATGACACACACAGATGGCCAGAGCCATCCTCTTAGTCTTCTGCTCAGTCCTAGGAAGAAAATAGTCTTCCACTATGACGTGATTTTCCTGCTGATTTTTAAAACTGTGATAATGAAAATTCTTTTCTTTTCGAGGATGTCCTTATGCTTTCTCCTGAGTGACAGCTTTTGTCAGTTCTTTCCATCTCGATCTAGTGATTGTATCTTGTTTCTTCCCTTTTATTTGTTCATTAGAGTGACTCATGCTGATTGATAGATCTAATATTTGAGCTACCATCACACACCTGAGATAAGCCTGTCTTTGTCACTGGATAGTAAATCTTTTGTATATTACTAGATTCTATCTGTTAATCATTTTTAAAAAATCCCTTTTATGAAAATATTTAAAAGAGAAGAGAGTATAGGAATAAATAACAAGGGGAAAATGAATGCGGTAAGAATAAAGAAAAAAGGAAGCAAAGGTTATGTATTTAGGGGGTGGGGGTTGCAGGATGGGGAAAATGAAAATCAAGTCATGTCATATTCTGGTACAAACCCTCAATGTTGAATTCAATGATGATGTGTATTCATAAAGTACTAATAAAGATTAAATTAAAAAAAACATAAGGGCTGGGGATTTAGCTCAGTGGTGCCAGCTCCTGTCTTGGAAGCGCAAGGGCCCAGGTTCGATTCCCCGGTAACCACATACCATACTGGGAGTGGAGACTCACCTCGGCAGCAACCAGTACCATATACCATAGTGCCGGGTGTGGTGGCTCACACCTGTAATCCCAGCACTCCGGAGGCAGAGGCAGGAGGATTGCTGTGATGTGAGTTTGAGGCTGAGCTCAGGGCCAGCCTGAACTACAAAGCGAGACCCTGTCTCAAAAAACCTGAAAAAAAAAAAAGTAAAAAAAGAAAAAAATCCCTTTTATATTTATTTATTTGTATTTATTTATATATTTATTTATTCATTTATTTTTGAGACAGGGTCTCACTTTGTGATTCAGGCTGGCCCTGAGCTCAGCCTCAAACTCACATCACAGCAATCCTCCTGCCTCTGCCTCCTGAGTGCTGGGATTACAGGCGTGAGCCACCACGCCCGGCACTGTGGTATGTGGTACTGGTTGCTGCTGGGCGTGAGTCTCCACACCCAGTATGGTATGTGGTTACTGGGGATTGAACCTGGGTCCTTGCGCTTGCAAGACAGGCGCCGGGACCACTGAATTAACTCCCCGGCCCTGTCTTTATTTATTTTTGAAACAAGATCTCACTATTCAGACCAGTCTGGCCTTCGTCTCATTATAAGGTGCACACTGTCTTCAACTTAGGATGGTTCTTCTGCTTCACCTCTCCAGAGAATCTTCACTTATCTGCTAAGTGAAATATTGGCCTTTAGTTCACTTTTCATAGTGCCATTTATTTCTTTCTTATCACTCAGGAAGTAAGGATTCATAGAAATAGAAAGAAACCAGAAATTCAAAATAAAGGTTCTCACAAACTTTTCCCACTAGAACAGGCAACAGTATTGCAATGAGGTAAAAAAAGATGTGTGCCCTTCCTACTAGATTTTGACTAACTTCAAGTAAGAATTCTCTTGATCATTTAATTGTTGGGTGGAAGGCCTTGCTATTGATTTGGTAAACTGAGTTAGTGTTGGGCAAATCCAAACTGGTCTGTCCTTCCTGTACAGGGTGAACCTTTCCTCTCATTGACCTGGGACTTAATCAGCTGGGAGCAGATTTTAAGTCCAGCCTTAGAAATAGCACTTTTCAAATGTTCCCTTGAACTTTCTGCTCTCTGTCCTGGTAAAAGAATATGGCTTAGGTAGAACCTCCTGCCCTGGCAATGGCCCCAAAATGAGACCCGGAAAGAAAAGCTATCTAGGACTCCCCTCCCAGAGCAGAGCTTTTCCAGGTAATCTTCAGTCTTGTAATGAGAAAAAGTATGTATTGCTGTGTGACACTAATATTCTTGGGGTCACTTACATGTGGGAAGGCTCACGTATGTGTGTAATACACTTACACATGAAAAGATTCTGAATGATGCTGGTGGAATGTTGGCCTGATGCCTGCTGGATCGACTTTCCCATAGACAACAACTCTAAATTCTAGAAAACTCCAGATAAATATGAAGACAAAAACAATGGAAGTTGCCTGCAGGCAAAAGAAAGCAGCAGATGGAGTGGGGGAGAGAAAGAAGGTCATACAGTGTCATGCAGAGTAACTAGAATTGAAGCAGAGAGAACATCAGGAGAGGGTGGAAGGTGGCCGGCAGAGGAGTAGCATAAAGAGGGATAGCTCAGAGCAAGTGACTGAGCAGGAGGCCCCGGTTCTGCAAATGGATGCTACCCAAGCAGATGGCTGCTCCGGAACCCTGAGAGCATAGAATATTTTATAAAAAGCCCACTCAAGAATTAAATTATTGAACTGAGTTTTCAAAGTATTTGAGAGTGGATAAAAGTATCAACAGTCTTCAGAATGAACCAGAGTAATCCAAAGTCTCTAAAACATGTCATTCATTTTGACTAAATGATGGGATTAGGAGGCAATAACATTAAAGTGATTAATAAAATAGGTCACAGATGGGTAAATATCTTATCTTTTCTGCAAAAATGATGTAAATGAGTTCTGGAATGTATGTTATATATTGTGAAATAGAAAATACTCAAAGAGAAATGGGGTGAAAGGGTAAAAAATGAGGGGGGAAATAATGAGATTATAACAAAAAAGAAAGGAAACAAAGCTTATGTATACAGGGGCTGAGGGTGGTAGGTTGGTAAAAAAAATGAGAATTAAGATGTGTCATGTACTGATACAAAATCTTATTCTTGAGTGCGATCATGATGTGTATATGTAGAGTACCGATAAAGATTTCAATTTTTTAAAAAAGTAGCTGCTGGTCCATTCAAGGACATGAAGGACAATATGCTCAATAGAAAGCAAAGGAGTTGCTGTCTTTGTGAGCACAGAATTTTAGGATGAACCAGTGATAACAGTGCAAACTAAAGGTTCAAGTCACACGCACTTGTGGACATGCTGTGTTTATCAGCAATTTGGAAATTTTTAAAACTTAGTGAAATTAAAAGTAGGTGAATATAGTAAAAGAGAAAAATAAAGATATATTTGCTGGATATGGTGACTCGTGACTGTAAACCCAGCACCCAGAAGACAGAGGCAGGGACATTGCTGCTTGAGGCTTGCTTGGGCCACATAGTGAACTCAGCACCAGCCTGGACTACAAAAGTGAGATCTTGTCTCAAAAGAAACATCATATAAACATAGTTATCAAATCTATAGATATGTAAAGACCTAATTTCTCTTATATCTAAAACAAAAATAAAGAGCAAAATAAAAGATAGTAGAAAACAGGGAAATAGAACTTTTGCAAGAGGAAGAGAAACCAAAAGATGAAGGGGTGAGGAGTCATGAGAAAGAAAAGGAAAAGGATTAAAAAGGGATTAAGATGTCTTAGGGTTCAGACAAACTCCCCATAACGTATGCAATTATACCCTGCAAACATGTGCTATTAAAAATTAGAGATATGAAAAGAGCCTAAACGATTTGGATATCATATTGTAGCTTTACCCAAATGCCAGAAATAGGAAAGATCTGAGAAGTATGCAATGTGAAAAAATATTTGAGAAAATAGTAATTAAAAACTTCTCTTTTTGGCAAAGGACATATTCATATAAAGTAATAGCAAAGAAACACACCATATTTATTGGAAACTAAAGGTAGAGACAAAAATTGTGGTAACAACCACAATAATGAACATACCACATTCAGGAGAACAATGGTCTGAGATTCTGTTTTCTTTGTACTGGAAACTAGAAGGTAGAAGAAAATAACTTTAAAATATTGAAAAAAAAAGTCTATACATCCAGAATTCTACAGCCAACCAAAATATATTTCAAGAATGAAGACACAATCAAAGTACTTTCAGATAAAAGAAAATGGAGAAATTCCTCACCAGCAGACATACACTAAGAAGAAATTTAAAAAAGAAGCAAGTGATGGATTAAGAAGATATAGAAGGCAGAACCTTGAAGCACAGGGAAAGAATGAGAATGAGGAACATGATTAGAGGATTCTGTTGGTCCAAAGCACCAACTCAGTAATAACTAAGATTAAGAGTCTATTAAAGGATCTTAGGTTTAATAATGAATGATATCTTCTGAAATGGGAATAATTGAAGAAAGATGTATAAAATAAACACAGAATGACAGACCTGAATTTAAAGTAAAAGTGTAGCTCTAGAACAAAGACAATCCTTTCTCAATACTCATGACAGTTATATTCTTTAATCTCAAGACAAACATTGGATTAGCAAATATGGAACTTTTACTCCTAGGGTAGATGTAGGGTTATGATCCTGTAAGCACCTGTTACCAGACACATTTTTGTCAGTCAAGGTGTAAACTTGAATGATGTGTGTCTCAGTTTAAAGACATATTACCATCGGTTTGTTATGAATAGTTAATTGAGGGTTTTTTGAATAATTTAAAACTAGCTACTTTAGATGACATTTTTCTTAGTTTCACCCGAGAAAGTCCTTATAAGCCAGTTTCATTAGTAATGGAAGCCTAATGCAACACTGCATATAACTTACATACAGTAGATCATTTAAACATTTTTCTGTGGTCTCTCAACTTCTCCTCTCCTCTAGGCTCTATGTTTTAAAGCTTTTTGAACATGTGAGGCAGGCAGCACCAGCTGCCCCTGTGCACAGCCTTAACATTCTTTGTGTCTTTTGCGCACAACGATGCTGTTAGCGATCCTTGTCGCCTCACAAATCCAAATATCCACTGTGTCTCCGTAGCTTCATCTCATGCTACAGATTTCCTCCGAACAGTTTCCAGATGGCAGTTTCTTCTTCATTCGCCTGGGGTTCCATTTCGTTGACTCATTAACAGGAAGCTCACAGCCCAGAGCTCAGCAAGTCTAGCCTGAGCAGAGCTTATCTCATGCAAACATTTGCCCTGTCAGACAGATCAGCCTGTGGCACTCAGAACATTAGACAGCACATGTTAGTTGGCATGGTCCGGGACAACAAAAACACCATGTGTTTTCTTGCAGGTCCTTGTCTTGCAAAGCAAAGTTCCCGCAAGCTCAGTATGTGGTGAATGCACTCTTTCTGCCTTGCTGATGGTTAGTCTTTCTCTATGCCTTCACGTGGTGGATGCAGACAGAGACCTAGAGACTCTTCCTGTAGCAAACCAAGGCTTCACCACTCTGAGTTCGTCTGCTCATCCCCTAAAGGGCTCTGTTATGGATTAGGTCTAGATATCTCTATGCTTCTTGCCCTCACGGTTAGGAGGGGCTTGTGGGAATGACTGGATCGTGGTTGTATGATACTGGCTCAGTCCTCTGGTTGAGCCTATTTCTGGTTGTGATTGAGTGGATTTACTAGCAAAGGGAGACCCACCCTGGAACTATCCAATAAGCTTGTAGCTGGGTGGAATGAAAGGAAAAGCAGGGAGAAGGCTCACTTCCTTCTGCCTACCATGCCAAGGACTGTTTCTGCAGTGCCCCTGGCCCATGCCGTGCTCCTTCAGAGCCAGCTGATTATGGACAGAAGCTTCTGCCAACTGTGAGCTAATATTAACTTTTCTTCCTTTTACTTGTGGGTGTTGGGTGTTTTGTCCCCACAACCAGAAAGTAACTAAGTCTCTGACTCTAAAACAGTCCTCTGGTATGGGGGGGCTTGGCCTCAATACATGAATTTAGGAGGCATGCAGTTTACCCCACAGCACAGTACTCTAGTACTATATTTAGAAAAAGTTTTGAGTATCAAAATTCTTAGCAAGTAAGGTGAAAATAAGAAACATATAATAACACATCATTAAAAATCACTTGCATATAAGAATACAGAACATCACTTTATCATGCTGAAACTGGGAAAATCAACAGAACATGTTTGACTCCAGAATTTTCTATCCCTGAATGTGTCCACAAAGAACTGCGAAAGCGTTGAGTGTATCAACTTGAAACTTGCACAGAAATCTCAACAAGTAGAAAACTTGTAATTATTGAATCCATCGCGATGATGAAAACCAACTCTACTTATGTTTGTTTTGCAGAAACTTACATCCTTGTTGGGAAACCTGGAGGAGAGGATGATGTATGCTTTGAACTGGTGAGGAAAAGTAAGATGAATTATTTAGATCAGTTTATGATCAAAGTATAGCTACTATATTCTGGTTATTTATGTGAATAGAATTTTTAGTGCAATAACAAAAATTAATAGCATATACTTGTTGAATATATCTTCTGTGTGAAACAGTGATCTACGAGCTTTACTAGCACAAGGACTTTAAAGTAGGTACAATGATTACACTTATGTTACAGATCAGAAAGCTAAAGTATAGCAAGTTTTACTAACATTACTTACAAAATACATGTCAGTATTTTTCTTAGTCATTTATATGTGGTCTACTTCTCTATGATTTTAAAGTTAAACATAACCATCATCTTTTCCAAAAAGTTATTTTCCCAAAATAACAAAAGAGAATGAAACAGGTGTATGTGTTTTACACACACATTTTCCATGTGAATGAAGATATTAAAATTCAAGTTTAATTGTTTATTTTTCTTGTAGATTCAAATATTTCTCCTGATTCTAGAAATCTCAGCAATATTTAATAGTGTGAAGTGTGTCTGGGAAATCTAGGGATCTGAGCTGCACTACAACTCCAATGAAGCTCAACTGAAGAAGAGGATGAAAGATATAGTAGAACTGGAAATTACAGGCAAACACTGAAACTGGGCTAATCTTCACTAATGCATATTGTATCCTCTTGAATGTACTATTTTTTTAAAAAGTACTTTCTTGAAGATAGTTATGCTTACTAAACCTGAAAAACGCCTTTAATATAATCAAGCCAGTAATGATTTTAAAAGACTTACATATTTTTAAAAGGGTTTGATTCAATTTACAAATAATCACTTGTGAGATCGAAGGTTTTTAATATGTTTGTGAGTCATTTGTGCAAAAAAAAAATCCTAAATAAAAAAGGCTTATACACATGCATATGATAAAAGGCTAGGATTGGAAGACATATGAATTATATATTTTCTCATCTACAGAAAAAGAATTTAACATACAGAGAAGTGAAGCAAATAGAACCATAAATGGCCATAATCAGAAAAAATGTCACTCCAGGCCACATTCTAATTAAAATGCCAGAAATAAAACACAAGAACAGAATCTTAAAGGCTGCCAGGGAAAGGCACTGAGCCCCAGATAGGGAAACAATGATCAGAATTACAACAGATTGCCCAGCACAAGGTTTAAAGGCAAGGAGAATGTTGTGATCTATATTTGATTATCTCCCCAAAACCTCTTGGGTTCCTAGATGGGCTTTTTGGAACTTGGAGAATCTAGGGCATGTGATACTGGGGTTAAGGGTGATACTAAATTAGTCTACTGGTTGGACTTAGCATAGGTCTGAAGGTAGTTGAATGGATTTACTGAACACAGAGCCTCTAGTTTGGGTGTGAGTCACATCACTCCAAAAGTGGTATAACCTGGTCAGAATATGAGCGAAAGGTGAGTTGCTGCAGGCTCCTACTTGCCTCCTGATTGTCATACCATAGACCATTTCTCCTGCATGAGCTCACTCTGCCTTTGGAGACACAGCTATGAACTGAAACCTCACTGTGAGCTACAACTCTTTAACATGTGTGTGTGTGGGGGGGGGGGCAGAGGGTAGTTTCTTCCAGAAATGTGAAAAGTAAGTAAGGTGGAGAGTACAGAATGAGGCTTCAAGCTCTTAAACAAAATAGCCTCTAATCCACATTCTTTTTTTTTTTTTTAGGTTTTTTGAGACAGAGTCTTGCTTTGTGGTTCAGGCTGGCCCTGAGCTCAGCCTCAAACTCACATCACAATCCTCCTGCCTCTGCCTCCCGAGTGCTGGGATTACAGGCGTGAGCCACCACGCCCGGCACTGTGGTATGTGGTACTGGTTGCTGCTGGGCGTGAGTCTCCACACCCACTATTATTATGTGGTTACCGGGGAATCGAACCGTGTCCTTGCGCTTACAAGACAGGCGCCGGAACCACTGAGCTAACTCCCCGGCCCTCTAATCCACATTTTTATGTCCTGAAAAATTGTCTTTCAAAATTGAGACATATTTCCATCACAAGAAAAAGCTACAGAAGTATGACTATCAACTGAAAGTCCAATTGTATCTTAGTTGTGATACTTTTGTTTAAAAACAAAAAGATACAAACTTAGCATTTGTTGAAAGAACTCTTCTCAATCTACATTAGTACTCTTGTATCAGGATGTCTATTACAACCATCTGGAAGATTTCCAATTAATATTGTCACAAGATTCCATCTTAGAAACTCGAGTGTGTGACACCGTCTTCAGTGTTAAAAACTTCTCAAGAACTGTTAATGTGCACAGAGGTTGAGAACTGTGAGTCTAGGTGGTATCTGAACTGTGTACTAACTGACATTTCAATTTTCACTGATGGATTATTTCTCAATCTTCACTTCATAATTACCTTCTTTGTAGTGACAAGTTTATCATTTCTGTTGGACTTAATCCATTAAACTGCATCTTTTGTTGATATTTCACAATCCACTTATTTCTACTGATCATCTAGAAAAGCACCTTTAGAAATATGTGCAAATGATTTGTGCCCTTTTAGGATACGGAGATCTTTCTCAGCTACCCCGAAGTAACAGTGAATTGACAGTTTTCCAGCAACGTGAAATGTCAGAAGCTCAGAGCACAATGCTACGTGGAACTCTGAAGATCCCCTTAAATCAGGGCTTAACACTTTTCTTTTTCATTTAGTCTGTGGTGAGCCCACAGAGAGTCCTTTCTACCTCCTTAAGTGGTGCCTTAGCACAGCCTGTCTTGACACAAAAATAATGTTTTTAAATAATTTCAGAGCTTTGTGTTATGGCTGTCCTCCTACGGCGCATGCAATTAGCATGTGACTGCAGTAACTAGATAACTTAAACATCAAACTATTATAAACTGTATTAAAAGTAGAGCAATGTTCTTTTCATTCCATTGGTGAGACTTCTCATGGGAAAACAAGATACTGTAGCAAAAATGTTGCATTTCTTATTCCTTCATCTATTCTTTTCGGTCAGCCTGTCACCTGCATTCTAATTAGGTCTTTGCTTGAGGTTCTGGTCCTTGGGGACAGACTGGTTTATTTTTCTCTGGCCTGTAAGTATCAGCAAGCAGGCATGACGGATGATGCTGCCCTCTTTCTCTCAGACCTATTTTCCTTTTTCTCCTCTTCTGAAAATCCCATTTTTGCTCTTAGCCTTTATTGTCTACTGTTAGCACAGATAAGCAGGTGCACTGAGTTGCTTGTAAATTAATACATGTGATTTGCTCCCATTTCCCACCACAGCTTGTTAATAGTATAATTAATTCCTTTAAAAATACACAACTTTGTTCGCTCTTCTTCTGTTTGACTGATCTCAGATTGCAATGGTTAGGAGGAATGATTACTTTAATGTACTGGTCCACGGGTTTGTTTGACAAAGGTAGATTTACATTCACATGTATTCTCAGAAGCTGAAGTGTCTGTGCATAACAATGTTGACTCTGCTTCGAGTTCAAACCACTTACTTGATATTTAAGAGTAACTTAAGAGCCACTTATACAGTTTTTGGCAACTCTGTTAAGTAAAGACTATCTAAGATATGTAAGAATGCTAATGCCATTTTCATACTCAAAATACTCTAGGCAACTGAGAAGAAAACATCTAAATTTATAATAGGTAGAGATAGAAAATGTCAATTATTTGAATAACATTGTTTGATATAAAAAAGCTACATTTAGTCACGTAATTACCATCACCACTATCATCACTGGACTGGGGAAAAGGAAGTCTTTAGAATCAAAATATTTTACATCATAAAAAGCAAAGAATGTGATTAAAATGGGAAAATGGCAATGAGAAATCTGTAGATTTTCTCTAATATCAATATTCATCAGCACTTATTTTTAGAAATTATATATATTTCTTGATCAGTAACAATCTTATTTAGCTTCTAAGGACATCATTGACCATAGTAGATTTGGACTACTATTTTCTCTGTAGTCTCCTTTTGTATTGGAAAGCATAGAACCAGTAGTATATTAGTCAGACTTATGTTACTGCAGTGTAATATCTAAGCCAATTAATTTTAAGCAAAGAAAAGGTTTAATACCTCTCCATTTGGAAGGCTTCTTTCAAAGAGCCATCCTTTTGGAGGAGAAATGCTTATTGGAGCAAGAAAGTGATTACATCTCTAACTGCAGCAGAGAAAGGAGAGAGATGACAGGGTTTTCACAGTCCTATTCAATGCTGTGTCCTCAGAAGACTCAAGGACATTTCTCTCTAGCCCATTTCCAAAAGCTTCTGCCATCTTCCAGTCAGCCACCCTGGAGACCAAACCTCTGGGATTGCTGAAGTGAATTCCCAAGCCATAGCAGGCAGCTATAACAGAAATCTGGACCGGATACAGCCTCATCCAGAAGATCAGAGAAATGGCATGGCAGTAGCTCGTTACCGTCTCTTTGGTATCTAGGATGTGGGTCCCCAGTGTCTTCTCCCAGTCCACAGAATGTGGTGCATCAATGGCACAACCAAAGAAACATATATTCAGTTGCAAGTTCCTTTTTTCCCTGCTTGCCCTTCCTTCTTACTTGAGAATTCTTTTGCAAACTGTAGTATTTTTATAACTTTCCATCTTTCAAAGTGGGTGATCCATGTGCTGTCAAAATTTTTAACTCCCAGGGTGATAATTTCTGCAATCTTAAGGACTTTCTGAAAATTTCCCTGAAAAATATGTCACTTGCTCAACTCTGCCACAAGACTAACTTTAGAGCAAATATTTGGTTAGAGAATTTTGAAAATACAATGGTATATTCCCCTCCATTCCTTGTTCCTCAAAAATTTTGTAATAGTAAAATATGGAAAAGCTAGAGACTTTCACAAATAAGATTTAGTAAATTAAATGGTGCTTATACATCAATAAGACCAATATATTTTAACAATAGTAACTGAATATTTGCTAAACATTACTCAACTACTTAATATCATTAGATTCCTCAATTTTTTTCAAATGAATGGGTTAAGTACTAATTTTCTTTAAAGAGTCAGTCTTTTATCTAATAAAAATGCTTGCAGTTGATCCTCTTGTTAGTAAGATTTGAGACCCAGCAGGGAACATTTCCACTAAGCTGACTGTCAGTCTGTTCCCACATATTTTAAAACTTTAATAACTAGCACTCAACTAGAGAAAAGATCCAAAGTGAATAGAACTGTATTCATTCTACTCTAAAGAGTAAGAAATGCCTTTGACCTTTTTTCTGGTTTGTCTTTTAAATTTACAGCTAAAATAACTCTCTTTTGTGCAGAATGTGATTAAGATTTTAAAAATCCAATGAAGACAAAAGAAGTTAAGGGGAATGTGTTCAATTGCATACAGAATGAAAATAATATCTTACTGATTCATTTAATATAGTACTTAAACCAAGAAAACATGCAAGTTGTTGACAATTTATTGATGCTGGCAATGGTATTCTAAAATTAAACCTTTCTTTCATTAGCTAAAAATATTTGCATTATGATTCTCTCCCAAGAAAATGGCATGATATCATTGCAGTTATGAAAATAGTCCAGTGCTGCTTATCACCAGAAATAGCTATGTTCCCATAACTGTAATAGTTTAGTTAGTATAGCTAAGACATAAATGACTAAGTATACCAAAAAGATGATCCTGACAGACCAGAGAATAAAAGTAGTCTATAACTTGGGCAGCTTCTGAGCTTCCTTCCATTTCAACAGATCATTTCTCAGGACTAAGATATTTCAATGGTAGTATAAAGACAAGAAACTCCCTAAAAGGAACAAGAGAATTACAGAAGTTTTGTAAATTTAATATTGCTTTGGGGTATTTTGGCTAGGGAAAATCATTTTGTGCTGTTCTGCAGTCATCCATCTATATTTTTCCTTGTGAGTAAATGGGTAGTGAACCGAAGATTTTCTTCATTATTCTAATGAAAGTAATTGCCTAATTGCCAGATATCCAGTGGGGTCCAGCCACTGTATAAGGTTCTTTGAATGCAATGTTATATTTCATTCTTAAAACAATTCTGCTATCTCCAGTCCCCAGAATTATTCCTATATTAAATAGATGTTCAATAAATAGATGTCAGTAATGAAAGCCAGTCTATGAAGATGTTACAATGTCCACTTTACAGAAGGAGACATCGAAGCCAAGCAAATTGAGTGGTGACTTTGCCCAGGATCATATGATCGAAGAGGAGCAAAGGCAAGACTTGAAGATGGTCTACTTGCTGACTCCAGACATCATATTTTGATAGTTTATACATACAACTTCACCTAAATTCTTGGGCCCTTGGTGTTTTATTAGGAAAACAAAGCACGTGTTCTTTGAGGCCTTCTTCAAATTACACAGAATATCTGGCCAGCCTTTGGATAAGTGACATCAAATACAGACTCAAGAAGTAGTGTGCACGATGAAAGGTGACATTTTTTCATGTGGAAAACTGGCAGTTTTGCTGGATTTGTTGCTGAGTATACAAACTGTTCGTCACGTCTTTCCTGCTACAGATTTTACATAACATTTTACCTGCATTCTGAATTCTAGACTTTATTTATCATACTTTGAAACTTATGTTTATGTTTCTATAAAAATATTAGGACATGAAGTTCTGCATCCATTGATGATCTAGATCTAATATTCTAGGAGATCTAGAATATTAAATTACACAATTTGTTAAAACATATATAAATATATATCTTTCTTTAAACTTAAGTAATGCTAAGTTATGAAGTACATCTATTCATGTAAAAGAAAGTCATGTTCCAGTGTTTAAAGTTGTAAGGAAAAATAATTGAAAATAACTTTTTAGTTTTACAGATATTTATTTCAAAAGACCAATGAAACCACTGAAGAGTCAGGTTTTCCTCCTTGTCAGACGTTGCAAGAGAGCATACACAGAGCATAACATAGTTCAGAAAAGCTGCTATGTCCCCCAGGACACACCTGGCCATTCTAGAAGGCAGAAGAACAAGGCAGAATCCCCAGGAGTGACAAGTTCATCTGTGGCGGCTAAAACAGGTTGAAACTGTAGGCACCTTCCCAACTCCTCTTCAGTACACACACCTTCTTCCTTCAACCCACATACTCTCGGTTCTGTTCTAGGCTGAACATCACCAGAACACTTCAGGAAAACAATCCGTAAGAAGATAAACTTAAAAATGGAAAAGAAACAATACAGTCTACCTCCATGTTGTTTCCTAGTTTTAATAGATTCTCATTGACACGACCCTACTGAGTACACTATAAAACAAGGACAGGGGGATGGAGTTACTGCCGTTGTACTTGAAAAGGGGTGCAGTGATCACTGAGGAAGGTGACCGAGTACTGAACAGTGGCTTTGGGACAGGTGAGGACGACACCTTAGAACCTCCACTCTTGGCGAAGTGAATTTCCCACCATGTGAAACAACTACAGTTGGATTTGAGTCTGTTGACTAGGGCTGCCCTTAGGACATTTTTGCTTTTATAGAGATATTATATAAAAACTCACTTCCACAAATGTCATGGAGACAAATAACAGAAAAATTACATAAATGCTAGTGCAGGATGACTCAGATTTCCGGCCTGATTCCCAAAATGCTTTTCTAGCCTCTCAAGGCCTGGGACAGAATTCCAAAATTGGCACTGCTAACATTCCTGTGTGCTTTCTTTGAGGATCCAGACACCAGCCAAGGATTCATTTTGATACTAAGGCAAGTAACGCTGCAGCTTCTAAAGTGGGTCACGGAGTGCTTCCGGGATGTCTCAGAAGCTTTGGGTGTGGAAGAGGGTGATTGGCACTGGTTTATTATGTTGGTCTCTTACCAGCTTTTCACAGGGGCATTTCGACAACAGTCAGACCCTCCGGTGATCGACTGACTCGGAAGTGGGGCTCTTCAAATTAGCCCTTTCTGGGTGATCACTCTCCTCCCTCATTCACTTTTACCGATGGGAAGGCAGCTGTCCCGAGGCTAGAAGAAAGCACTCAGGCCCCAAGCAAGGGGAGAAGGAAAACCTGTGCTCTTTCAGCCACTCAGCCCGTAGTACTCGTATAGCCGCTTGAGAGCAAGACCTAGTGCTATGGCGTCTCAGCCACGGTTAGTGGCTTTATAGCAAATACATCAGAACAGGTTACTTGTTACAAACTTGAGTCTAGCTTAGTAGTATATATTTGCTATGTATGATAATAAAATATGGTGAAACAATTCCAGAAATCTACTTTTCTGTCTGTGACAGCTGCTTGCAAGTATAGGTCCCATGCAAAACCTTTGTCTTCTTGGCCATTCTGACTCTGCAGATAAGCCAGAAGTCTCACAGTGCCAGGTCAGGTGGATAAAATAGATAAGGACACACTAGCTTTAGTTGACGTAAATTACATGAAATGTTTGATTCAAAAATAGTGAACAAAAATTCAGTGAATGTTTAAATTTTTAAGACATATTAAAAGAAAAGCCACATTCTCATTAACCCCTCTCCACCCCAGCCTGGCTTCGAATGGCTTTGAACTCACTTATCACTTCCTTTCTGGCATGTACTTTCAAACATTCATCTCATTTCCCAGGTGCCCTGGGTAGACAGGACCCTCGGCCGGGCTGTCTGTCCTCAATCTTTCCGGAGGCTGATTCTAGCAGACATGTATGGGTTGCACCTGCCACAGGACTGAGAGTGTGGCCACAGGTGTGCTGGAAACTTAGACAAAAAGAGCTTTTGTTACTTCCTATGAAAAGCTTTGCAGTTCCCCATTGCAGAGAGATCAGAGAGGTTCCTCGTGTAGAGAGAAAGGTGCTCAGTGGACGTTTTCTTCTTTGGGGGCAGGCTTCTATAACTAGAAGTACCAGCAAATATATCTGTTGATGTAGAAGCAGGAAGTATTCCTACATCAATGACCAGATGTGAGGACAGCAAAGACATATCATGTTTGATTGGCAGTTTATGGTATGTTTTCATGACCCTTATAAATATCAGTTCTCAAAAAGAACTAGATTCACAATTTTTATTTACCAAATATGAAAAATGAGTTTTTATATATTGTTATTTTCTCTTTTTTCTTGCTAGGATTCTGTTTAAAATAGCAGAATTTTTTGTGAACAAAAAAATAAACCCTATAGAATACAGAAGAAATCTTCCCTGGTGAAATTAGCCTGTTTAGACCCCCATTATGAGACTTTCAAAGGTAATTACACTTTTCACTTAAGCAACTAATGTATTTTTAGAACTTTGGGATGAATTGTGAGACTCAGCAGTAGTCATTTTGACAATAATAATTTGTTAGTGACGTTTAAAAATTATCAAAACTTAAAGTCAGATGGTTTCTGTGTAGCAAGAACTTTGTTCAATACTTTCATTCAAATTTTATCTTAGAAATTATTTTTAAAAGTTGTTTTCGAGAATGAACTGTTTCTAGTCTGCATAATGATATTTTAATTAAATTTTGCAAACATTTAAATCAAACACTATTGTGTTTTTGTTGGAGCTTCAGTTTCAACCAGGAGAGGAACGGACATGCTCTAGAATGCACAGGCCACCATCACGTCCAAAAGCACTGCGGTTATGTGGAAAGAGAAGCAACAGCAGCAGCTGTCTTCTCTCTTCATACTTAGCAGGGAATTCAGTAACTGTCCATGTAGTCAGGATTAGATAATCACTATCTGAGTCAAACACGCTTGCCCAATTCCGTGATGCTGATTATTTTTGATTGTGCACTATTGACAGTAAAATGTTGAACTATGAACAATATGCAAATAGCCCCATCTGCAAGTCATAGTGAGCATGTAGGAGAGGCTTGGGTTCTACTTTGCACCATAGCTCTGCTAAGTTGAGCTCAGCTCACTTCGGAAAGTTAGGCCAGTTATTAATAGCTGAATCCAAAATTACCAGGGAAATAAAATTCCCCAACACAGTGCTTATTTTTAATGTGTGGTAAGTTTTCACCTTTGCTAATGAAGCACCCAGATTCTCCTTTCGATCACAGCAACATGGGTCAGGAGTCTTCCTGGGAGGAGGAGAGGGAGATGGTCAGGCCAGTGTCAGCACTGCAAGCCCAGCAATGAGCTTCGACACACCGCAATGGAAACACTCTGCCACTCCTGACCTGGGGCCATTTGGGAACTATTTTCAGCTCTGACCCAAACTGAAAGTTGCCAGAAAGTTAAAGTTTAGAAAACTCCTCCAGCAAGGGAAGGATAGGTCTGCAAACAGAAAGGCAGCAGAGGAATGTGCAGACTAAAGCAGGGGATGCAGTGAACTGTTGTCAATGGCCCAGCATACATGCCACGGACCCTTGAGTGATGATCAGCCTAGCAAAAAACAACTTGGGTTATGAACAAAATTGTAGTTTTAACTTAGGAACAAAGTTTTGAGTTATACCCCGAATGCAAGCTACCTCTATTTCTAGATTGTTTCTGTCATGGATTTAACTTTTATAGAGTTCTGAGGGGAGCATTACAACATGCTTTCCTGTGTGAGGTTAACTGAGAAATCCTGAACTGGGCTTCTCTAAGGACATTGAGATCTGCTTGTGTAGAGGGGAGAGACTTTGAAGGCTGTGAGGGGTGTGTGAGGCTTCACTGACCAACCTATGTTACAACCAGCCCTTCAGAATGAACTAGTCCCCAAGTCAAGGGTCCATTGTATCACTTTAAGATTGAGAAGCACAAGTCATGTAAGAGATTTACTTGTATTTGGTGCCCTATATTTAATGATTTTCTTTTTAACTTGGTACTCTGAAACATAAACTGTACATATTAACTAGGTACCGTGTGAGGTTTTGAAAGGAAGGGATTAGAATAACTAGGGAATCCTCTGAATTGACTGTCCAGAAAGCGAGAGGGAGCAACAGGTCTGCTAAAAGAGCAAAAGGGGGAAAGGGTATCAGTTGCTGCCTGAAACACACGGAAGAATAAATAAATGCAAAATAGAATTTTGCTTTCTGCTTATTCAGCTTCCTATCTCAGACAATCTAGATGCCATGTGACAGACGATGACAGAGAAAGGAAAGAAAGTGTCAGGAACTTCAGCTAGTGTGGTACCCATCCTTGTTAACCTGATGAACTTATCATCCAGATAATTTGAATGTGCTTCACTGTGAGGGGGAATGTGGAGCAACCAACACCCACAGAGCATGTTTTCATATGTTAAAAGTGCATAAATGTGGGTGATGTTAACAATTAGACTTATCATTTTTAAGGCTACAAATTTTTAGTGAAATATAATTAGATGTCACATTTCCAGTTACTCTTTTAAGTAGATAAAATATGCATCCCTGAAAGCTTTTTTGTAAATAAAAGTTATATTTTAATGGCATTTTATTATACAAAGAAATCTATCCTTTAACTATGCTAAAATCATTTAGGTAACATAATAGTACTCTATTATTCTTTTCAACATTTATGCCTAATGTTAGTGCGCATTCTTACACAATGAATATGTGGGAATATGAGGACACAGTACTGTGACAGGGCTGGCTCCAAGTTCTTCCACATTCTCTGCTCTGGGAGTGGTCGGTGGGCTCCCGGGAGGAGACCTAGCACAGAGATGGAGCAGAGGGGATGGAGAGGGACACAGAGAGAGAAGAACAGGGTGAGGAGAGAGCTCCACAGAGCTGCGGTGTTGTCAGCGCCCGCAGAACTGTTGCGATGCATGATGGGTTCCAGAAGGCCAGGCCCGACGCCTTCCCCGCAACTGAGGTGGGTCCAAGTCTGAGGCTGCAGAGTCCTCAGCCCAGCGCCCAGCACTCCCTGGCTATTCCAGGGTGCAGAGCTTGCCGTGGGCTGTGTTTACAGGTTCTGAACTGTTTCCTGTGGTCCATGCCTCTTCCTCTGGAACTTTCCAAACCTCTTTCACTTCAGTATGAGTAGGACATAGTGACTTCGTACTATACTCTGCTACTGATTTTAGTTATTTATCCTATGAGTGTATTGGTGGAATTTTGAGAATCTTCTATGTAGAAGATCATGTCATCAGCAAATAATGATAATTCGGTTTCTTCCTTTCTTGTCCTTATTCCTTTTATTTCCTTCTCTTGACTAATTGCTCTGTCTAGCATTTTGAGGACGATATCCTTCAGGAGTGGTCACAGTGACACCTGTGTCTTGTTCCTGACTTTAGAACTAAGTTTTAAGATTTTAGCTATTTAGCATGATGTTGGTTGTTTGTTTTTCACAGAGGCCTTTTGCTAGGTTGAGATGACTCTCTTTTCCAAATTTCTAAGAGATTTTTATTATTAATGGATGTTGGCTTTGGTCAAAAGTTTATTGTGTTTGTTTGTGTGTGTGTGTGTGTGTGTGTGCGTGCGCATATGTGAGGGCTGAAATGATTACATGGTTTTTGTCTTTGCTTCTGTGAATGTGGTCTCTCCCATATGTTGATTTGCATATTGTGGACAATCACTGAGATGATGCCCCTTTGCTCAGGAGGTATAATCTTGCTGATGATTGTTGTACTCCATTTTCTAGTATCTTACTGAGGATTCTTGCCCTATAATGTTCTTTTTGGGTTGTATCAGTTTGTTTTTTTTTTTTTTTGGCTTCCAGGATGATATTACAAGTACCACATCCCTTTCAATCTCATTAAAGAGCCTGAGGACTAGAGACATTAGATCTTCTCTAAAGCTCTTGTGTAGAATTCAATAATGAATCCATTAGGACCTATTTGGTGGTATTTTTATTAAATTACTTTTTCAAATTCATCCACTGACACTGGATTAGTCAGGGTTTTTATATTTTCTTGACTCAGGTTTGTCAAGTCATATGCATCCAGGAATTTATCCATTTCTAGATTCTGGAGGTCCAAGCTAGGCTCCCCAGACAACTGCTGCCCCCTGAATCCAGGGAAGTACAGGTCCGTGGAGTCCCGGGAAAGGGACATTCGCAGTTCTGTGATGTGAGGAGCTGGCAGATCTGAGCCCTGCTCAGTGCTCACGATAACTCCTGACTGTGATTGAGGTTCAGGGGGAGGCAGTAAGGTCCTCTTCTGAGCAGTCTGCTGCACAGACTTGAGTGTTCCTTGAACCAGTCGTGAGCCTCCGAGCATCAGGAATCATTCCAGAAGTGACTGTTCCACTTCTGCACTGAAGAGTTTGTAGGAACTCTTCTCCACTCCCACCTCGGAAAGAGGAGATACTCCTTGTCCTGACTATGAGGCTGGGGTGGAAGATGCCAGAATATATTATCTCTCATTACAGTATTGTCAGAGTTTTCTGAATCTTATGAAGTTCAGGTTTCTCTTCCTCTGAATTCTGGTGTGAGCCCACAGCTTCCGACCTCACAACACAGCCACATAGTGATGCTTTAGTTTTTCCTTAAACAGGAACAGGAAAAAAGTGCCAAGTAGCTCTAGTCAGTCAATGTGGATGCCTAAGAATGACGAACACAAAATCACAAAACTGAAGTGTATTTGTTATGCAGTGTTTTAGACAAAAGGATTAACATATGCCTATTTTTCTACTGTCAAATATAGAAAAATGAAAACATGCTATTTTTCTTTCTGCACCAAAATGATGCAAAGAATAAAAGAAATGAAACCAGAAGAGTGAGATAAGAAGAAACCACGCCCCCACACAAACATGAGAGTTTGACTTATGTGGTTACAGTGTCTACCGTAGGGAATAGACAATTGCAGGTTTTCAGTTTCATCTCCAGCATGTGCTTTCCATGGCAAAAACGGAAGAGCAGAAGAGGGTGGAGGAGAAAGGCGACTCAACCTATGGTAGCCAGGAAGAGGAGTATCGGGACCTGCTGACAACTTACTCGAACTGAATGACGGACTTACTTGAACTTATGGATGTCTGCCCTGCCCTGCGGGATCAGCTGCTGGGATTGCTCATGAGCGAGTCAAGTGCTCGCAAAGCTGCCCAGGCACAATGAAGGTGAAGGCCCTGTTTCCCCCTCTCCCAGTCCCTCCGTCCACCTCTTCCCTCCGCCGGGCCGAGGTGGGATCCCGAGGCCTCTCCAGTCTGCCGAGGGCGCACCACTGTCTGTCTCGCCGCCGAGCCGGGGAGGTGGAGCAGGAGCACACGCATTAGGACCGGGAAGAGGGTGAACTATGCCAGGGCAGGGCAGATATCCATAAGTCCAAGTAACTAAATCTTCAAGTCCAAGTAAGTTGTCCACAGTTCCCAACAGAGGAAGAGAGAGGAAGTGGAGAGGAAAGAAACCTGCTTCCAGTCAGACCATAGCGTCTGCCCTCCAGGCATTGTGTCCAGCTGTGAAGCTGCTCCAGGTCAGGCCCTGAGACAGCACAGTGTCCGCGGTGAGCCCATCACAATCCGAGAGCCGCACTGTGAACAGCAGAGTTTGGGGCAACACTTGAGACCTAAACCATGATGCATCTCTGTAGTGCAGTCACCCAAAACACAGCGGTCGACTCGGGGAGGAACAGCAGGTGACATATTTGGCCCAAAGACAGAATTTAGAGTAGAGCTTTCCCAGGTGGAGGTACATGGTAGGAGGGAGATTATAGACTGGCATTGGAAAGCGTTTCAGAACTTCCACTCACACAGATTTTAGGTACAAACCCAATTCGGCCTTTTACTTGTCAATGTATTAATAGAGACCTTCAAATGTTTTTGCAGACATGAGTGATTTCATGCAGGTTTCCGTAGCAATCAGACCCGGAGAGCATTTTAGCATTTTACCACTTTGTCACAGCAATTTGGGGGTCCTTTTGGGGACTCTGAAAGAACCCGACTTCCCCTGGAGGGCAGCACCACAACTCACCACGTTCTGCAGGGGATGGTGAGATTTGGGAGCATCACAAAGGAGACGCAGCCAGGCGCGGTCCTGTGAGGCACGACTGCAAGCTGAGGCAGGAGGAGCTGGTGTCCTCAGCCCAGGTGACTCCCGGATGTGCTCAGGGAGTGTTGGAAATTCATCCCACGGGGCTTTCAGTTCAGATTCGGAGCGGCTTACTGGGTGAGGAGCCTGTGTTTTCACCCCCTCTAAGAATGAGAAGGGACAGACAGCATCCTAGTGCACAGAGAAAGAGGCAGGAGCTCACTGTCTTTCCATCATAAAACTTGTTGTAGCTTTAGTTTTTGTGAAATTTTTATCAGTACATATTTTAGTAGGTAACAACTGTATTCATTGCGAAGAGCTTGTCATCCTTTTTCTTTCCCTCACCCTCCTTCAACCTCCTGCAGCCATTTCCTTTTGCCAAGGATGTGTCTCTATTTCCTGCTGTCTTATATTTTGTCTTTTCATTTATTTTTTTATTTTCAGTTTTGCATACAAGAGCAATCATGGGATACTGAAGCTTGTATTTATATTTTTTAATGAGGCCAGGCCAACAAATATATTTATCACTTTGGTGAACTATTAGATTATGATCCATATAAATTTCTACAAACTTTGACTTGTAAGCTCAGTGTACTTTGAATTGTGTTCTTAAGTCTTTCTGCTTCCCAACTTTGGAGTTCCGCAACAGAAATCACTTTTTTTTTTAATCTTTATTGGTACATTAAATATACACATCATGATTGCACTCCATAATGGGGATTTATACCAGTATAAGACACAACTTAATTCTCATTTTTTCCCATAGCCCTACCCCCCCTACCACCCCCCATATACATAAAATTTGTTTCCTTACTTTTTTGTTACAATCTCAACATTGTCCCCTTTCACCTTATTTTACATTGAGCATTTTCTATTTCACAATATATAACACACAATGCTAGGACTCATTTACATCTTAATTTTCTCATACTAGAGAAAAGATGCGATATGTACCTATCTGTGCCCTATTTATTTCACTTATGAGGATATCCTCAAGGTATGTCCATTTAAGTAGAAATGATTCAAACTTATCATTTTTATGGCAGAGTAGTACTCCATTCTGTAGAAGACCCACAGCTTTTTTATCCAGTCTCCAGTTGATGGACACCTGGGTTGTTTCCAAGATGTAGCAATCACAAACTGGGCTGCTATAAACATGGGTGCACCCGGCCATTGCCCTGCTAGGTATATACACACAAGAATTAAAAGACTCATATCACAGTGACATATGTGCACCCATGTTTATAACAGAAATCACTTTTGGCAGAATCAGAAAGCCACAGTCCTACGTACAATAGCTGTTCACTTAGATGCACACAGCAGTTTTCAAAGTGGTTTATCCTCATTGCCTATATTTGCATAATGTTTAGTGCCAGGAAGGTTATTTAAAAGCAATGGAAATTTGAAGTTTAGAGTGTGCGGTAATCAAGACTGTGGTTATGCAGCTGGAATCGCTCAGTTCATATAGGCAAATCTGAACTATTTTGTGGAAATTTTTCTATGATCTTGATTTTCTGAGCATTTTTATTTGTAAATTGTTTCCACATAAATGAAGAACACAGGTTTGGAAAATGATACTTTCCATCTTCAGAACAGATCCATTCTTTCACCATTGCTTACTTGAGTCACCAACAATCACATAATTAGAATATGACTTCTGCAGAAGGAGGTGGCCATTTGTTATATAGAGCAAGAAAAAGACTACGAATCATAAATAGATGGTGTTTTATTCTAAGTTCTTCATTCATGGCTTAGAAGATGTTAAGCAAATATATAGATCATTTTCCCCTCTCCAACCCAAAAATACAAATAACAATTGTATTGTTCATCATACAAAAAAACCAAAAAATGTTTCATCTCACTAATTTTTATTCTATGAAAATGAAAATACAGTGCAGGTTTTTAAATAAATCCATGTAATTTCCAATCCAGCTATTTGTTACATGTGTGGAGAACTCCAGTATTGTTTCTTACGTGCTTCTTACCTTTCTGCTTCTGTTTTATTTTTAAAAATACAATATCAGAATCTTGGATTATATAGCATGAGTAATAAG
>PVIR01002838.1:0-96554 GCA_004026965.1 Petromus typicus
TGAAGAAAAAAGATAAGTCAAAATTATGACTGTTACAGTTAGCAATGCTTTCAGCATACAGATGTTATCTAAGGGAAAACCCAACATTCATCAGGGAAAGAGTCCCTGTATAAGTGCAAGGAAACTGGATCCTGGGCAGGTGAGTACACCAAGCCACCAGCCCAGCCCCGCTCTATGTGCCAGGTGCCTGATATGCTAACTCATAGCTCTAGAGGACTGACTATCCTCACTGTCAGAGAGAGGCAATTCCAGTCAAAGTCTTCACCTTCTCCTCTAACAAAGAGGACTAAAGAAGCCCAGGGAAATCTACAATGTCCCTACCCATGGATATCTCCATCTCCTACAAGAAGCCTAATGACATGGGTAAGCAAATGTAATTACTTGAAAGTAGCTTCCTTCTCTGAGGAGAGCACTAGTTGCAGCTTCTTTACTCCTGTTTTGATATGTCATTTCAAAGGCCAGATATTCAACGATGAGTTTTTAATTGTCCCACTGTGTCCTTCTCTCTTACTAGAAAGAAATTCACAAGCAAAATTGGAGACAATTCTCCAGTTCTAGCAAAGAGCAAAGTTGATTTTTCCTATTGAGTCTACACCAGGCTATGTTCTCCTATACTCCTGAGGTTACCACAGAGACTTGGACTCTTCTTGTTCCACCTCACTGACACTTACAGGCTCAGAGATTATCTATTCTTGTGAATAGATGGGTTTTCAGAGCTATGCAAGCAGGAAGGACATCAATGATATGCTCTTCAAAGACACTGAGATGAGGTTCACTGATGGAAGTAGCTAAGTCCAAGAAGGATTTTGAAAGGTAGGTTATATGGTTGTCAGTTTATAACAGTTTACAGAGGCAATGCCCTTTCTCTCCAGAAACCTTTTCTCAAAAAGAAGACCTCATACTCCTTCTTGAACATTAATACTTGGGTTTTTTGTTTGTTCATTTGATATTGTACCAGGGATTGAACTCTTGACCTTGTTCTTGCAAGGTAGGTGCCAGAACTACTGAGTTAAATCACCAGCCCTGAACATTTATATTTGGAAAAGACAAAAAGCCAAATACTCCTTTCTGGTGATACAAGCCCATGCAGCAATCTGGAAAAAAAAAGTATACTAACTAATGAGTAATTATCTATAAAGCAAAAGCAGAAAAATCAACAACTCCTAGAGGCAATCTGTCTTCCCAGGAAGTACAAGAGACACCAAAGAGATGTCTGAAACCACCTTGGGAAGTCAAAGGACTGAGAGAAACACAAGAAGGGAAGGCTTATACCTGCCTCAGAACCTTAATCTTATTCCCAGTTCCTGAGGACCTATTAAAACCAGTCTACACTCCACCCCCCAGGAAGACAAACAGGTCTTGACAAGAGGAAAAAAAGGACTTTGGTGGTTTTTAGAAAACCTTAAAGGACACAGTAGAAGGGTATAAAAAAAAGTCTTCATGATTCTCTCCATATGGGAAGAAATACTATATGGGAAATGGTCGTTTGAATTTTCATAGGGTTAGGAATAGTGGCAACCATCCTACAAGTCTGCAAAGTTTACCAATTCTGTGCCTACAACAACTCTGGCAAGCCCAAATTACCTGCTTTGCTAGAACATGTACAGAGGAGAAGAACATACCCTGGGTTGTTTCACAGTTATACAGCTATAACCTAGCTTTCAAAGTCCCTGGCAATTAAACTTTACCCACATGCCACCATGTGGGAGATTTAAACAGATAATGGTCATAATTTCCATCTTTATAGGTTAAATTGAGAACTTACCTAGAAGTTCAGAGAAGTCTACAGAGATAGTCAAGGTGATCCTCAAAGAAATGATCTCCCAGTCCCTTCAGAGTGATAATGGGCCGTCTTTTATCTCTCAAATAATTCAAGAAGTATCAAAGTCTTTAGGAATAAAATACCATCTCCATTCTGCATGGAGAATTCAGTCACCGGAAAAGTCAAAAGAGCCAGGCAGAGCTGACTCTGTCAAAACTTTGCTGAGAGACTTGTGAATGTTGGCTCTGAATACGGTAAGTAGCACTCAGGAGGATCTGAAACACTCCAGAACTGGACTAGAGATTAATCCATTTGCGATGTTATGTGGGAGGACTTGTTAATCTTCTGATATGGTAGTAGGTGCTGAGGCCATGAGTTTCTTATAATATCTTATTAATCTGGGCCAATTACAACAGGCTCTCTAGCTGTATGGGAACAGAGTTCTTTTACTCCTGGCCCAGAGGAACTACCCAGGGTTCACTCTAGCGACCAGGAGCTTATCAAAACTTTGAAATAAGGGACTCTTACAGATCAGTTAAAACAAAAGTGGAGGGCTGAGGATTTAGCTCAGCAGTGCAGCTACCTGGCAAGCAAGACATCCTGAGTTCAATCCCTGGCACCAAAAACAAAACAAAAGAAAAAATTAAAATGGAAGGACCTTGCATACACACACACACACACACACACACACACACACACACACACACACACACCCCTCCAGAAATATGCTTTATTCCTCCTTCCTTCTCTCTCCCCTGCAGTACAGGTGGCACGGATGGATAACTGGATTTACCTTTCTAAGACAAAGCCAGCTCCCCCTGAACTCTCTGAACCAAAGGACCACTCCAAAGAAGAAAGCTGTTCCTGTGAACTTCTGGAAGACATGAGACTCCTCTTCAGAAAGGAAGATTCCAGTTCTACCTCAAGTGTAGATTAGCCGAGTCAGAATGACCCCTATGTGACCTGTCTGTCTCAAAGATCCAGGACACATACACCCAGGCTTTCACCTGGGACCAATCAATTCTTCTGGAATGAAATCAAGTAGGTTTTCGATAGAATGACCCAGATACAAAAGATGGCCACCATTAACCTGATTGCCACTGTAACCTCTTTCAGGGTAGAGCACGCTTCTTTTCCTACCTCTAATATCTTTAATAAAGCAAAATATCACTACCTTTTGTTTGTTTCCTGTCCAATTCTCTGGTCAGAACAACAACAACCTGGAAAGGCCCAGACCCCAATAATAGCTTCATTTTTTCTTGGCTGTGGTGAGGCAGAAACATCATGGTGAAAAGATGTTGTGGAGCAAAGCTGTTTAGCCCATGGCAGTCAGGAAGCAAAGAGAATAAACAGGTGAGAAAGCCTGTTCTGACAGGCTTCCTCCTACTTTGGTTCCATCAGAACCTCCAGCCTATTGATAGTGTTATCTACATTCAAGGCAGCTCTCCCACCAGAATTTGCTGTCCCACTTGCCCATCACCTCTGGAGGCACCCTCACAGACACACCCAGAAGTGTGCTTTACTAATTTCCTAGGCATCTCTCAAGCCAATTAAGTTGACAGTCAATTTTAACCATGGTAACATGAAAGTGAAAGAAAGAAAGAAAAACAAATGGGCTGAGGACCCTTAATACCCTTTGGGACACACGCCCAGTGATATACAAACCTTTTGCTAAGTCTCATTTTCCAAGTGCTCAAACATCTCCCAATACTGCATTCCTGGGGAACAAACTTTTACCAAATGGACTTAGAATAAAGCAAATATAAATCTTCTTGATCTTATAACAGTAGCTAGTATTTTAGATATGGCACCAAAGCACACACACACACTCCGCCCCCCCTCCACACACACACAAAGAGGAAAATGTGAAATAATGGACTGAATTGCAATTTTGAATCCATATGTTGACACCTAGCCTTCTATGTGATGATATCTAAAGTGGAAGCATTTTAAGATAATTAGGGTCAAATGAGGACAAGGGGGATGGGCTCATGACTGGATTAATAACCACACAAAAAAAGATCTCAGAGAGCTCCCTTGCTACGTCCACCATGATGAGTACAGGTGGGGGACACTGTACATGTGCAAGCCCGCATACTCAACTCATAACTGAATCAGCTGCTACTTCACTCTTAGAATCAACAGCCTCCAGGATACAAGGAATAAATTCCAGTTGCTTAAATCTATGGCACCTGAGGAGACTAATATATTCAGCTTAATCAAACTAAAACAATGTGTGCTTCAAATGACACTATCAAAAAATCTAGTCTACAGAATGGTATGAAAAACTTCACAAATCATATATTTGCTAATACTTATGAAAAACTCTCTGATTATCTAAAGAAGACAATTCATTTTATAAAATGGACATAAAAGATAAACAAGTTGCCAATAAGCACAAGAAAAGAAGCTTGACACAAAAGACTACCTATTTGTCATTTTGGAAATGCAAATAAAATGATAATAGAACAGTAATTCATATCTACTATAATGCTTATTATTTAAGAGAAAGAGAGAAAAAAATCACAAATGTTAATGATGATAAAGCACTGAGGTCCTAATATGTTGCTCTTGAGAATGTAGAGTGGTGCAGCTATTTCTAACTTCTCAGAAGTTAAACATTGAGTGCACATGGCTGCAAGTCCACCCCTCCGTACACACTTGTGAAAGTTACCCTTGATTATCAACTTGACTAGACTGAGCAATGCTTACGAGGTTAGTAAAGAACTTTGGAGTGTGTCTTTGAGAGCATTTCTGGAGATGATTGACATCATGCCAGTGAACTGAGGAAGAAGACTTGCCCTGACTGTACGCTTGCCTACCAGATAGAAGGGAAAATAGAAGAATGAGAAAGTTGGCCTGGGCTTGCAAGCTCCATTCTGTGTGAGTGGTACGTCTGTCACTGATGAAATTTCCCTTCATTAAGGAATATTATTTCTTTTCCCCAAGGACATGATTCTAGCTTTTCCACCCATTCACTTTCTAGGCAGCTTCTCAGGCTTCAAATAGGCTGGATACTGAGTCTCATTTGTCATGAGGTTTCCAGCTTCTGGTTGAGCTACTACTGGATCCAGTTGCTCCCCAGCATGCAGACAGCCATTACAGATTGGACTATCTAGCCTCTGATCCCTTATGCCCACTAAACCACCATATGTGTATGTATTTGGTGTTATGTTCACAAATAAACTTGTGTGCCAATGTCCATGACAGCATAATTTATGAAGTCCAAAAAGTCAACAATCTAAATGTTTATCAGCTGAAGAAAGAATAAACAGAAATCATGCACTTATACAATGCATAATTGTTAAATCATAAAGAATAAAATTCTAATTCAGGGTACAGTGTGAGTTGGCCCCAGATAATGTAACATAATACGAGAGAAACCCAACACAAAAGCCACCTATATTATATGATTTGATTTATGTGAAATGTCCAGAAAGGGAAAATATATATACATGAAAAAATGCAGTCACAGTTTCAGTAGGAAGCCAGGTGTCACCTCAAGGAGCTGGAGTTGTTTCTCAGTTCTTTGGGTTTTGATTAAAGAATTCAGACATGATACATAGACAGTCATACAGAGCATAGATGGTTTACTGCAAAGAAACAGGTTTTCAGAGTGATAAGGGGAAAATACATCTTTAAGCAGGAAGTTGCACTGACTTATGGTCCAGACTATACTTAACATGATTAAATGAGTCATTATAGAATATTATTTCTTTTCCCCAAGGACATTGTTATGTTACGGCAAGGAGAATAGTGTTGTTGTCACCAGCCACAGAGGGAAGAACTTTTTGTTTAGTTCCCAGGAGGAATGTTTCCATTTAGTTAGTTTTGAGTCTCTGAGGTTTTTCCCAATACCCACACACCATCAAGACTTTGTGGGGTGCTCAACCTTCTCAGGTTGCTCACAGATGTTTATATTCTCCTAGGCTACAGCTTAAAATTGTAAGCTTGCTTGGATTTTACCTATAGCTAGTGACTAAGAAAGCACAAGAGGGGCTGTGGATTTAGATCACTGGTTCTGGCATCTGCCTTGCAAGTGCAAGGTCCTTAGTCTGAACCTCAGTAACCACATACCACAGTGCTGGGTGTGGTAACTCACACCTGTAATCCCAGCACTCAGGAGGCTGAAGCAGGATTGCTATGTATGAGGTCAGCCTGGGCTATATGGTGAATTCAGGGTCAGCCTGAACTACAAAGTGAGATGCTGTATTAAAAAAATAATCAACAGATAAGCCATAGATTCAGCAAAACATATAATGTGAATCTGTGTTTAGAATACAGCAAGAATTCGGGCTGGGGATATAGCTCAGTGGTTCCGGTGCCTGTCTTGCAAGCACAAGGGCCCGGGTTCAATCCCCAGTAACAACATAACAATACTGAGTGTGGAGACTCACGCCCAGCAGCAACCAATGCCACATACCACAGTGCCGGGCGTGGTGGCTCATGCCTGTAATCCCAGGACTCGGGAGGCAGAGGCAGGAGGATTGCTCTGATGTGAGTTGGAGGCTGAGCTCAGGGCCAGCCTGAACTACAAAGTGAGACCTTGTCTCAAAAAAAAAAAAAAAAAAAAAAAAAAAAAAAAAACCTTAAAAAAAAGAAAAGAATACAGCAAGAATTCTACAACTGGATGATTAAACGACCCAATGAGTGAGCATCAGTGAGGTTCTGGGGCCAAGTTAATCTTTTGTATTAGAGTCTAAGCAATGAAAATGGAACTATGTTGTAAGAAAAGCCAGTCCGTCGTCAATCAGTAAGGCTCTGCAAAGTTTGCCGAAGAAAATAGCATGCAAATCAAAGTACACTATCACTTATCCAGCACCTGCTACTGTGTTCTATATAGTGCAAGAGCTCCACAGAGTTTTGGAAAGATTAAGCAGATTAATTTTTGCCCTTTCCTTCAGAGACAGGTGAGGGAGTGAGCAGTTCAGTATAATCTCATAAAGAAAAAAGACAAGGAAAGGCCTGTTGCTGGGCTGTAGCCAAAGCCAAAAGGCAGGATTTCAGGGCCCTTGGCTTCTTCAGTCGGGCCATGGATTGGCTCTGTGAAAGTTGTCTTCTGCCTGACTCACCTCGCCTGTCAGTTGGAAGAGCATTATTAAATACTGCCTCTCTTGGGAAAGTCAGGGCTTGTAGCTTTGTTACGGTGCTCACTTCAGAGGTTGTCCTGCCTGGCTGCCTCTGGGCACCTGCAGTGATTCATTTCCTGCTTCTGGGCTTGTGCTGAGGCATGCAGCAATGACCCCAGGGTCTCTGCTCTTGGCCACTGCTGTTTCATGGCCTCTGGAAACTTCCAAAGCTCCACCATTCCCCTCCAGGTTGCATTCTTCATCTGATTCCCATGACCCCTTGCCTTGCAAGAGCTGGAAGCTGTCAGAGTAATACAGTGGCATAAAATCTCACTGACTTAGACCTATTTGGAGCCATCAGTGCCAAAGTTTTACCATCACCCTGGCCAGTTCCCTCATTTGGAATGCTTTCCCCACTCTTCTTCAGCTACTCAAATAATACCCATCATTCAATAAGCACCATGTCCGTGAAACCTCCCAACATTCCCCTTCTCCTTATTTTCTTTGTCCTCTGAATTCAGAAACAATAGAAACTCCTTAGTGAGACATTTTACAGCTTTGAATTCCTTATAACAGACATATAAATAGATGATTTAAAGCACAAAAAGTTCAGTGAAAAAACTAAAACAAGCTCTTTGACTAGTGACAGAAGTGGGAAGGACATTTATTTAAATCATACAACCTCTGCTGAGATAATGTCTGAGTGGGGACTTGAGGGATAAGGCAGAATCAACCTGCAAATTCAGTCAGGCATGACGAAGAGTGTATCTGACAGGAGGGGATGCATATTCAAAGGTCCTGGGGTGGGTAACTTGGCATTTGAAGGCAAGAGCAAACAGTGGGACCTGGGGATAGGAGGACAGTAGAAACGTGAAGAGTGGGTTGAGGTCAAGCTACTAAGAACCTTGTGGGTGGTGGTAAGAGACAGGTTCTATTCCAAGGGCTTTCTGTTTGTGGAATGAGGATAATGTCACCAGGTCGGGTCCGTTAGGTCCCTGAGGTTGAAATAAGGAACTTATCCCACTCTTTTGAAATAACTTTGCAAGTTTGCTGGCTGTTGTCAGAAAAATAATTTTTAGGACATGCCTGTAAAAAGAGACATGAAAAGTTCTCTTTTTGGATGCACTCAGAGAATGGGCAGGCATCAGAGAAACAAGACAGTTACAGAGTAGAACAGGGTTCATGCAAGGTAGGTGACCTAGAGGCCTGTCGGGTCACAATGCAGGCTATCCACAGATGTTTGAACTTGAGATGTGGTGTCCACCAATATTGCTGCTTCTTTGGGTGGAGGAAGCATGATTTGTAGGTAAAAAGGACAGATCTATCCTTGGGGTATAGAAAGTCTACATCTTGCAAGTAAAAATAACAAGCAATTGATAGGTGAAAAGAACCTTTAGAAATTTCTGGAGTGAATATCCTGGAGGGGAAAAAAGCTTGCTTTCAAGCTTGTTGCAGTTCAACTTTCTTATTTTATTTTGTTTTTCAGACAGGGTCTCACTTTGTAGTTCAGCTGGTCCTGAACTCACAGCAATCCTCCTGCCTCTGCCTCCCAAATTCTGGGATTACAGGCATGAACCACCATGCCTAGAACTATGGTATGTGATACTGATTGCTAGTGGGTGGGGGTCTCCAAGCCCAGCATTGTTGCATGTGGTTACTAGGCATCAAACCCAGACCCTTGGACTTGCAAGGCAGGCAGGCACTGGAACCACTGAGCTAAATCCTTGGCCCCTCAACTTTATTTTGAAATCTGATTCCCTTGTCTCCTTTATGCCTACATTGTACTCTTCTGTCCCACCTCTATAGGGGCAATGCTGTGTGCTAGGCCCTGTCATACTGAAATCATTGAGAGACCACTTGTGAGAACCATTTGGTCTTCTCTCCTTTAGACCCTAAATCTGAGCTCTGCTGGCTAAGATTTCTATCAAACATTCTATAGGCTTTACTGGAAACTTTTATTGGAAAAAATGAGTTAGTGTTCAGGGAACACCAGGAGAGAGCTGCAGATAGAAAAGGCTATGTTAGAAACTCTTTGAAAGGGCCAGGACCACTTGGGAGACAATGGTAGAACTTCACTTATAAATTCCTTCCTGCTGGCTCTTGCACCTAGAAAATCAACCTTACATTTTACATAAATTAGAGCATCCTGAAAATTCTCCTTTACAGTGTGAAAATAGGCTAGACAGCGAGGAGCTCAAGGGGTGGGGTGAACAGTTCAGAGTTCTGTTTCCAGTCCAGTAGAGCTGAGCTTTGAGGGGTGTGATGGCTGGGGGTGATAAGCCAATTTCCTTCCTCTCACTAATAATAACTTTAATAAACATCTATTGAACACGGGCTGTGAGCCAAGCACATACAGTAGCATGTACCTGGAAAATTTTTCAATCTCTACACTCATTTTTTTTTAGATGAGGCTCAGTGAGGTTAAGGAACTTGTCCATAGTTTCATTGTTGGCCAAGAGATGTCATACCGTTGATGGAATAAATGAAACTCCCAACCTGCCTGATGTCAGATCCACTGTGTCCATGTTCCCCCAAATCAAAGAGAGAATTCTAAGGAAAACAGGAGTTAAGAGTAGGAAAGATTTATTAAGAGAGATAGCTTCTGAGAGACTAGAGGGGGCCCCAAATTAGGTAGCCGGTGAGCCCACATCTCAAAGGAAGTTTTATAGAGCAAAATTGTGAGGTGTTTAAAATATAGATAAAAACTATGATCAACAAATAAGATTATAAGTACAGGTGCTTAGGTAATATTGATCCAAAGGGAAGCAGGTACTTCACAAGTACACATGAAAAAAGCAAAGACTTTTTTTAAGAAAAAGAGATAGATCAGGAGATCCTGGTCACCCACAAGAGTGATTGATGTCTATCTAGACTTTATTAAACCAGGTGACACCACTTACCTTGTCCAGTGAGGAGTTATGTAGGCCAGGCCATTCTATCTTCATCTGGAGGCCTGGCTGTCTGGAACAACCTGTTTGGGAGAAATAATTGCATGGTTGAAACTGTGATCAGGCCTGCCTGCAGACTTTGGACTTAACTCACCTTTGCCTCTGGTAGCAACAAGGACTCTGGTGGTCCCACAGGCTGTGATGCTTCAGAGCAGAACTACACCAGAATCTGTATAACTCCTCCACTGCTGGTGTCTGCTCTGCTCTACAAGATCTTCATCCACATAACTTCCCTAGGACTATTGTTGGTGTCTTCCCTGCCCTCCTGAGTCTTTTGGAATGTATGGAATGAAAGGCATAGTTAGTTTGGATCTGCGTGTGGCAAGCTGGGATCTAGGGTCTTGTTGCCCAGAGTAGCATGGATCAGACCCAAGCACAGCTTCTACTCTAACTCTCATTTCTACCTAATTATTAATTATTTTATCATGTGCCACTGGACACAGAGGAGACTAGAACCTAACTGAAAAAGTTCTAGTTGCATTCCTTTCTCATTTCCCATGTTTGTCTCCCAAATGACCTTCAACAGACACACTTTCAGCCTCAGTGGTAATGTGTTTTTATCCTCTGCACCGACTTCCTCAAGGGCTCAGCCCTGTCTGACTGCCTGTAACATTTCTACCCAACTTAGCTGTGATTCTAGAGTCTCAGAGGGAGGAGCCACAGTGTGGGCTGCTGTGAAATGGCTGTGCACTGCCTATATCTGTCCCCAAGCACCCAGACACTACCAACACTGGCTGATGTGCCTTTTAGCTTCTCCCAGCCTGGCAGCTGTACCAGGTTAGGGCCTGTGCTGACAGGAGCTATCATCTCTGGAGGTGCCAACCCATACCACAGAGTGAAAGCCTAACCAAAAGATAAATCCAGGGTTGGAAGAGCTGCGCCAATCACCTTTTTTCTTCACATTGGGGGAAAAAAGTGAAGAAGCAGTATTTGTTGTGAGATGAGTTTCACCTACTCTGTTTTTATCTCCCTACATGAGTCCATCCAGCCTTTTCTAGAAGCTTCTTTTCTAGGTAAATGCAAGATATGGGCTGTAGAAAGAAAGCTGGCCCTGTCTATTAGATCATGTACTCCTCAAGGCTTTAGTTGGCAAAGAGACCAAGGCCAGCTCAGCAGACTTGGGTGCTTTCTCAAATGCAGTGACCAAGTAGGAGTAGCCAGAAATTCAGTTTAAAATAAAAGCAAGGTGTGGCAGCCAGAGACTTTGTTGGTTAGAGCAACATGGAGATTCCTCAGAAGGCTAGGATTGGAGGTCTCACTTGACCCAGCCATCGCTCTGCTCGGTATATACACAAAGGAATTAAAAGATTCATATCAGAGCGACATATGTGCACCCATGTTTATAGCAGCTCAGTTTGTGATTGCTAGATATTGGAAACAACCAAAATGTCCACCAACTGTACACTGGATAAAAAAGATGTGGTTATTTTATAGAATGGAGTATTACTTTTCCATTAAAAGTGATGACTGAATCATTTATACTCAAATGGATAAACCTTGAGGACATCCTCATAAGTGAAATAAATAGGTCACAGATGTGTAAATATCATATCTGTTCTCTAGTATGAGAAAATAAAGTTGTAAATGAGTTGTAGATATTGTGAAATAGAAAATATTTAAAAGGGAAGAGCATGTAGGGGTAAATAATGAGGGGGAAAGAATGTGATAGTAATAAAGAAAAAAGAAAACAAATTATGTATATAGGGGGTGGAGATTGCAGGGCAGTGGGAAAAGGGAAAAAATGATAATCAAGTCATGTCATATTCTGGTACAAACTCTCAATGTTGAATGTGATGATGACTGGTACATTCATAATGTACCAATAAAGATTTAAAAAAATGGAGAAAGATTCCTATTCTTCCATGTCCTTGCCAGCTATTGGTTGATTTTTTGATGTTTCTTTCCAATTTGCTCTTTATTTAATCTTTGGACTTCTCACACATTCTTTGTGGAGTGAGATATAATCTCTGTGGTTTCTTTTGAAGTTCTTGAATGGTCATTGCTGTTGAACATTTTTTCACATATTTCTTTACTGTTCATACTTCTTTGTCAAAGAAGTGTCCATTCATTTCAGATGCCTATTTACTGCATCTTTAAATTTGGGGCATCTAATTTGTTTGAATTTTTTATATACTCTAGGTATTAGTCCTTTGTCTGAGGAATAACTATTATATTTTTCTCCACTCTGTGAGTTGTCTCTTTTCTCTGCTGGTAGTTTCTTGTGCTATCCAAAAGCTTTTTAATTTGATAAGGATTTGGTTATTGATTCTTTGAAACACTTCCTATTGAACTGTGATCTTGTTCACAATTCTTTGCCAACCTATGTCTTCAAGACTTTTACCTACTTCATATTTCAGCAGATTAAGCATTTCTATTTCAATATTTAGATCTTTGATCTATTTGGATTTTAGTGTAGTGCATAGTGAGAGATATAGATCTGTTTAATCTTTTTTTTAATTGAAATCTTTATTGGTACATTACATATACACATCATAATTGCACTCCACAATGGGTATTTGTACCAGTATAAGACACAACTTAATTCTCATTTTTTCCCATAGCCCTACCCACCCTACTACCCTCCTATATACATACAATTTGTTTCCTTTCTTTTTTGTTATAATCTCATTATTTTTCCCCCTTTACCCTACTACACTTTGAGTATTTTCTATTTCACAATATAGCATACAATTCTAGAACTCATTTACATCTTTATTTTCTCATACCAGAGAAAAGATGCGATATTTACCTATCTCTGACCTATTTATTTCACTTATGAGGATATCCTCAAGGTATGTCCATTATGTGGAAAGTCAGTTTTCCCAGAACATTCATGAAAGAGACCATCCTGCTTCCATTGAACTTATTTGACCCTTTTGTCAAACATAAGGTAGCTGAGTGTTTAGAGATGTTTCTGCATCTTTGGCTTTCTCCTATTTATTCTCAGATATGAGTTTTTGTTGTTGTTTGTTTTTGCTAGTATCATGCTGTTTTTATCATGGGAGCTTTCAAGTTGGGAGTGATAATGCCCCTGACTGACTCTGTTGGCCAGAATTACTTTTGCTCGTTCTAAGTTTTCTCTGGTTCTAAATAAATTTTAGAAATTTTTTTTTTTTTTTTTTGGGACAGGGTCTCACTTTGTAGTTCAGGCTGGCCCTGACCTCACTATGTAGTCCAGATGAGCCTTGAACTCACAGCAATCCTCCTGCCTCTGACTCCCGAGTGTGTTGAGCTCAATTGCTAACTACTCAAAATTTTGGCTCTCTCCAATTGTAAATTTAATAGAGATTTTGAAGGTCTGATTCTTTCGCCTCCTGCTCTTCACCCTAAAATTCTAATATGGTGTGAAATTCTTCCAGAATAACATAACACAAAACAAAAAGCTCACAAGCACTTTCAACAGCTCAGGCTCCTAAGGGAACTTCAAAACCACAAGAAAGTAAGAAAGTTTCCTACTGTCTTCCTCACTGATTCACCATCTACTGTACCTAAACCTTTTTATAGAATTATCTTCTGAAAGGAACACAAACATCAGAAGCTTAGGATTTGCTCTTACAACAGTTGTTCTTGAGCAACCTTGCAGGTGGCAGGACAGCTGCTCACAGGGCGGATGCCTGAGGGTGCATTTCTGCTTCATTGCTGGTCTCAGGGTGAGAGCTCCTAGGCCTTTGCTCAGAAGAACAGCTTTTCCTTATCTTCTCCTGCATTCCTACTGCTTCTTGGAGGTCTTTTGGGGGAGGGCAGATTTCCTTGATCACAACAAAGAGAAACAATAAAATCAAGGACTTGCAACAAAGGAAGAAATAGACACAGGGATCTGAAAAAGTAGAAAATAATATGATGAATAGCTATCTAAAAATTGCATCCATATCGTTCATTCCCAGTTGCACCTCTGAGCCCGACAGGCCAGTCTAGGATTCTCAAAGTATCATATGGATAATCTCATCTGTAGATTTCATGACTTAATGTCCTACCCTTCTATGGGAGAGCTTTGATCTCAATTTGGCATTGTATCTTCTCTGCTTTGTCTATTCTGTGTGGATTTGATTTGGAGAGTGGGGAGGAGTGGGTTCTTCTGGCAGTCTTCCTTGTTACAAGGCTCATTAACCCTACTACTTGGGCTTCATCAATACCAATATTTATCCAGGGAAAAGAATAGCCCAGAACAGACACTGAGAACATTGTGTGTGGATACAGGAACTTATGTGCAACTCTAGTTTCCAAGATACACTGGGAAAAGGCCAGAGATACAGTCTAAGGATGATGTGTCTACCTCCCATTTGGGGTTTTCTAGCTTCAGTCATTTCCTTGCCTACCTTCATGGTGTCAGCATTGTACAGGACATAAGCTAATGAGCAGAGCTGAGATGGATTCTTTTCTCAGCTGACTCCAGTGGTTGGTTTACTTTTCCTACTGTTATGGAAATGCCCAAGCAAGGAGCAGGACTGTTTCCTCCCTGCCCTGCGCAGGTGGTATTGAGCTCTACGCTTGCCCCAGCTCCTATGGTTAAATGTCCCTTTTCTATTTCTTGTCTGCAGTGAGCAGAGAGTTCCCTCATCCTATTTTCAACTGTTTCTGGCCCTGTGAACCCAGCCTTGCTCTTTCAGGTACAGAGCACCCTCTGTTGGTGACCTAGAGTGAATACCTGGGCTTGGGCCAGAAACCCTGGAGCCAGAGTGTTTGAGTACTTGGTGTGGTCTGTGCATCCACCCACCTACCCAAATGCCTGTTGCTCAGAGTTGAGCATTTAAAATTGCACAGGGTAGGGCCGGGGAGTTAGCTCAGTGGTTCCAGTACCTGTCTTGCAAGCGCAAGGACCCGGGTTTGATTCCCCGGTAACCACATAACAATACTGGGTGTGGAGACTCACATCCAGCAGCAACCAGTACCACATACCACAGTGCCAGGCGTGGTGGCTCACGCCTGTAATCCCAGCACTCGGGAGGCAGAGGCAGGAGGATTGCTGTGATGTGAGTTGAAGGCTGAGCTCAGGGCCAGCCTGAACCACAAAGCGAGACCCTGTCTCAAAAAACCTTAAAAAAAAAAAATGCACAGGGTAGATTTCTGGTCTTCTTACAGGTTTCAGTTCAACTCCATTCCTGTAAGGGAGGCTCCCAATGTTGGCAGATAGACTGGGAACGGGGCTCATTCTAGGTACGACGATTCCTTTCAAAAGACAAGGGCTAGTGTTCCAAGTGTCACGTGATCCCTTTGCGTTCATTGTTTGCTTTTTAATGTTTCTAACTTAAATGGGCAGATCTGGCCCCATTCTGGTCCTTGCAATGACTGGATTAATTCCCCGTAGGGGAGACAGAAACTCCCATCTGCCCCTGCCTACCTCCTCTTATTGCCCTGTGGCACCTCCCTTCCTCCATTGATATCAGGCAAGACTGGTGAGTAGCAGGTCTCTACTGGAGTATTTTCCCCTTTTTTTCAGCAAAACTCCCACTCGTGCACTCTCGGTGTCTCTGCCGGCCCCACCCCCACTCCCAGCCCGCCCATGCTAATCCACACACGCTGATTCTTAGCAATGATCAGGTAGAAACACCTTTTCTTGTATCAGAAAAGGTCATAGAAATGCAGGAGTTAATCGCTTCTCATTCATTGTTTGCTGTTTTGTTTTTTTTTTTTTTTTTTTTTGGCTAAAATCAAGTACAGAAATGTAGGCGTTGTGTCCAAGGGCCCCCCACAGGCCAACAAGTGCCACCACACCCTCCACTGAGCTCCCTTCCTGTGAAGGGACCAGCCATCCTTGTACAGAGTGCTGGCTGGCAAACAGAGAACACACTTTTTTTCGCTTTCCTCTTCTGGTATTTCTGTGGCTTTACTATTTTTAAACTTTTGTTTTTAATATAGCAACTTGATTGAGCTATAACTCATAGACCATACAATTTACTCGTTCAAAATGGTCCATGCAATGGGTTTTAGCACAGTCATATCACCACAATCAATTTTAGACCATTTTCTTCACCCCCAAAAGAAATCCCATCCCCATTAACAGTCACTACTCATTTCCCCCAGGTTCCCTAAGTCCCTGGCAACTATTAAGCTACTGTCTGAGTGAGTCTGTCTATCTTGGACAGTTCATATAAATGGAATCAGACAATAGATGGTCTTTTGTGTCTGGCTTCTTTCACCCAACAAGATTTGCTCCTTATTTTATTTGCAGTTTCATCAGAGTGACTATATAATTTATCATCCAAATTGAGACACTTTCAGAAAGAGATACTCTTAATAATTGTACTGTGACCCCCAGTATAAAACTGGGGTCATCTTGCTGAGCCAGAGGCCACCTTACACTGGCATGAGTGAGTGATCCACCTCTCTCCACCTCTCCTCAACTGCCCACCTCCTCCCCCTAAACCCAAATCACTACATTCTCAGAAACCTCAGATCTCTCCAGGAACTGAAGTTAATTTACTTCCAGAGTTGCTAATACTCTGTTTACAGCTGAAGCATGCTTATGATTTATGGGAGAAATAAGACTAATTTCCCCAAAGAGATGAGAATTGGCAGTTTTATTTTTCATTTTAGAAGCATGATATTTGACTACATGGGGTGCAAACTGCAAAGGAAAGCAGATGCAGAAAACAAAGCTGTCATGACAAATGTGTGAGGGATGTCATGAATGACGGGCCGGCAGAATGAGAGCTGGAGAGACTTAATTTAGAAGGTCACACAGTGCAGACCTGAAAGGGGAGACATAACTATTTATTGTTGTGCTGCTAAATAGGCCTGGATTTATGTCACCTCTCACTGTGATGGTCTCTCTCAGGATTTTTTGGGGGGGAAATATCAGTGTTTGTAAGCAAATGCAAAATTTATTATTTTTTAATTATAAGTATCTAAGAGGCTGAGGTAGAGGTTAAGCCTTATTGGCAATGCCCTGTCCCTCTATAATTGACAAATGGATACAAGATGCAGTTCAGCCATGAATTCTTTCAACTATCCAATCCTTCCTTGCTGCAAGGAGGCTAGATCTCCTCAAGAAACACAGCATTATTAGTTCATCATGTGCAACACATGGTACAGTTTGTAAGATGTTCTGCCACACTCAGTTGGAATTGTAAACCTGCCTTGGACTAAGACTGTGCAGAGAGAAAGATTATGGAGAGTAACCAAGAAATAAGCTTCCCCTCAACTTGCGCTCTGACCACATCTCTGCATCAGCTTTGAATTAGACTCCCTGAGGAATCAAACAATTTGTACAGAGGAGGTTTGTGTTCTGAATTCACTGACAAGGTCAGTTTGGACCACCTGTCATAGTGCGCTCAGCCATCGCTCCACTGGAGCTGGTTGTGGCCACTGCTGTTTGCGTGCAAGCTCTGGTCCTGAGAGCAGGCACTGGGGTCAGGTGCCTGCAAGCCCAGGAGGCCTCTCTACCAGCCAGGTCTGCAAGCCACATGCAAATGTGCCCTCGTGGCAGCCTTTGTCTGTGTGTGTTTCGTGCCTGGGTTCTCCCATCTGGCTCCCCTTCTGCCACCTCGTCTTCTGCTGACACCCACTATTCTCAGTTTGTTTCTAGCTCTTCCTGCACCGATCATACTATAGACAGATTTAGTCGAGGTCTGGGCCAGATGCTCAAACACATCCTTCTTTTGCACTGAAGATATTCAAAATGAGCTCCCAGGCAGCCACAGGATTTACAGACCCTTGGAATTCTAGGAGAAATGCATAGAAACTTTTCTGATCCTGGCATAATCCCCAAATTCATTTATCAGAAACCAAGAAAAAAAATACTGATTTCAAAAGGATACGTAAACAATCTAGATGCTGGTCCAAGGCCCCAGACTCTCGCAAGCCAATAGATGCTGCCTCGCCACCTGGGACAAGTGTTTCCTGACAAGTGTTTCACTGCTTGTCTGATCACTGCTTTGGGGAAGGGGAAGCCACTTAGGGTGACCTGCCCAGGGCTGCTCTTCCAGCCAATGCACACTATGTTCCCACAGTGTGGTTCTTTATACAGACTGAAGGTGTGCAGTCTGTTCAAGATGGAACCGTCATCTGTTGCCTCATCTTCAAGGTCCAGGGAAATGGTGTGAGATTCCAAAGAGGAAATCTGCTCTATCCTACCACCAGAGAGAAACCAGTTCTTCAGCTGGAATTTACTGAGTCCTTATGGTGCAAGTGTTTATGACACTGGGGAAAAAACACAAGTGCTCTAGGATTTCATATTCTAGGAGAGCTGCCCATCACTCTGAGCCAAAGGCAGATACCCCTTTGCCATTTGTGCTTACAAAGCCCTCCTTTGGCTTCCCACAGAGAAGTAAGGGTCAAAATTCAACTTGCAAATGGGGCTCAGTCTGCTCCTGGGGATCTCAGTTAAGAGGATCCCAGGAGTCCACATTTGAAAAAGCACCAGGTGAAGGGGAAAAATAATGAGATTGTAACAAATCTATATATATGTATATGGGGGGTAGGGCTATGGGAAAAAATGAGAATTAAGTTGTGTCTTATACTGGTACAAATCCCCATTATGGAGTGCAATCATGATGCCTATATGTAATGTACCAATAATGATCTCAATTAAAAAAAAAAAGAAAAGAAGGAAAAGCACCAGGTGAATTCAGTGGAGGGAGAGGAACTCACCAAATGCAAAATACTACCCCCAGTGGTCTGGCCTCCCTTATCTCCTAGGATTCTTGGCTTTTCCAGCTGCTTGGGAAGCTATATGCAAAATGCCAGGTATGAGTTCAGCCAGAGTCAAAGGGAGGATGCATCAACGTTGGGAGCCATGTGGAACCCTCTGCATTTACCACACAGTAGCATGAAGGGTCCTTGCTCAAACACAAAGGCAAAAGGATAAAACCCAGTCTCACCTTGAACCAGGTCACCCAGGGGCCTTGGTCAGAGTTGTCTCACTGTCATAGATTAACCTTGGAGATCAAACTTCTTAAAATAAAACTTGTAATGCTCCAAAAACTACATTATATACTATGTTTCATATTCTTGCTATTATTTTAATAAACTTTTACTCTGTGCCAGAAAGCAGGACTCTTTCTTACAGGAGGGGATAGCATTATGTAGATGCTGCTCCAAACAGAGCTCCAGCCCTGTTACTCAAAGTCGGGTTCATGGACCAGTCACGTCAGTGTGTTATCTGGAGGTGTGTTAGAAATGCAAGTTCTCAGGCTTACACCTCCAGAAGCCGAAGCTGCCTTTTAGCAAGACATCGAGCTGATCTCTTGGGAGAGGTACTGCTCTGCTCTTCACAAAAGCCCACCAGTAGGACGCCCAGAGCCTCAAGAAGGTTAACCTACCCATATATCTCCACAGTGACAGCAGCAGCATTTGAACCAAAATATGTTTTCTACATCAATTTTCTTTGTGGGTTTTGTCTGAATAGGAATGTGTCCCTTAGCCTATGCCTTTCTTTCCTATTAAAGAGACAAGAACCAAATTCTACTAACAAATGAATTACAGTAAAAAGTGATATGAAAGGGTGGACCTGGCCATGCACCATTGCACTTCTGTGGGGATGAACCGGAAGTGCAGCCAAGTGTGGACTCCCTGGCAAGTCAAAAGCACGTCCCGTCAGCCAGGGCAGGTCACATTGCTCAAGGGGAGTCTTTGGAAATTATAAGCACACTGCTCACAGCTCTTGCTCACCGTCTTCACCGTGAGTCTAGGCTAACAAGATGGCTTTAAAATCTCAGCTGGCCAGTGGTTATGCTTGGACTGGAAGAACAGATGGATCATCTCTTTATGTGCTCTTGGGGGGAATCATCTGGCTGTCTCTGACTGCCACAGCCCACTACGGCACATAACTGGCAGGTGCACCAGTATCTGCTACTGAAGATGCTCAGCTCTGTAGCAAGAACCACCCGGTAGCAACTTCCTGCATTTTCAGGCTTTAAACACAGCAGACATGGCAAAAATAGAAAGATGATTCTGCCCCTGCCTGGTCTTAGCTGAAGTAGCGATGAAATCTCGGCCAGCCCAAGGAGAAATTGCAGGGACTTTTCCAAAGGGATTTCCTTCTTCCCACCAGGCTCCTACCCACCACCTCCTCTACCCCTGTTCTCAGGTCTTTCCAACTTTGGAATTATCACTGAAGAACAGGAGTCGAGTGATGTACAGTATCTTGAAGATGTGCTTTGTGGATGGCAACTCTGTGTCCTTATTAAGTGGCTGCCACTAAAATCACCGAATTGTAAGGCCTTATATTTCCTGACATCACAGAAGAATGAGCCACGCCACAAAATAAGTACTCGGGGACCCAGCTTTGCACATTGCACTGAATGTCTCTGTCCCTTTCTGGCTGGAATGTTTGAAACTGGTAGAGGATGGATGGCAGTCCCAGACTTCTGGTTCAGTGTTTCATGCAGATTAAAGCATCTTCGAGTTTTACCCTCTCCCTCAGTAACAATCGAGTTAAGTGTGACTAATTAGTGGAAATGCTAGCTGCAAGCTGGCAGGGGAAAGCTTCTGTGCCATTGTATCTTCGCCATCTGTCCTCACAGGGGGCAGTCTGCTGACCTCTCCAGCTGCTCCACTGGAGAATAAAGAACCTCTGGACTCTGAATTTCAAACACTTCCCTGCAGCTTGACAGAATGCTCTTTCCTCCTGATTCAGTCTGGCTTTCTTTTCCTTAGTTGTGAATACTTTGGAAATATTATAAGTCATTGGTGAGAGGTGACAGGGAGGAAGGAAGCCTACAAATGAAACTATAGGTGTCAGAGATAGAAACAGCTCAAAGACAGAAGCCATTGCTGGGGGAGGGGCGTGAACTTGTGTTGGATCTTGGACAGAATCTAGGCAAGTGCAGGGGGAGAAAAGAGTGATGCCCTGAACTGGATGTTTGGCTAGAAGCTGGAGACCCCTGTGCTTATCTTTCTATTGAAAGGTATGACCTCAGTTGGAATGAAATAGAGACCATTTGACTTTTTCCTGTAGCCATCTTTGTACAATAGCCTCGTCATCTAGGCTTGTTTTGCTCTTTACGGGGCGTAGCCACCTTCTTGTGCCTGCTCTTTCCTAAATATGCACAATGACAGGCCATTTCCTCGGCTACTAGGCTTGATGGCCCGTGCTTAAGAGAATTTAATTCTCACCGTGTGTATATGACACAACCAACAGTCCCTGTTTAAGATGTGTAAGCGTTGACTTATTCATCTTCGGAGTATTAGCATTTTGAAAAATTTCGCTTAGTAGACAACTAAAGTGCTTAAGAAGAAAATCAAATACATTTTAATTGTAAATGTACTTTTGGAAATTTTAAAAGGAAACTAAATAATTTCTAAAGTCGTCTAATAAAAGATTGCATGAATTTAAGTAGATTTCTAAGTAAAATAAAAATATTTTTAAATTTTAACTCAAAAATTTAAGAAAACCTGGGTTTTAAATTTTTAAATGTCAATTTTTTTTTAACATCAAAGTCTCTTATCTATGCTGTGAAGACAACAGAAAGTCTTACCAAGGAAAGGGGGAGGCAGACAATATCCTTCCCTGAGGAAAACTGCTTTCTTACATTACTCCTTCAGAACACGCTCTTTTCTCACTCAGTCTGGTTTCACTCTTTGAAAGAAAGAGGAAAAATTGTGAATTCAGTAACAGATTTCAAGTGCTGAGCACTATTTTGCTGGTAGTCCTTTCAGCCTGTTTCCTACTAAGGAATGGTGCATCTTGAGGCTGCCTCCCTGAGAGGTTCGCCACTAAGGAACACTGGAGCTCAATAACTACCTTTCTAAACTCCAGACTTTCATTCTGCCTGGAAATGCTCTGGAGAGTCTGCTGTCACCTCAAGTTTAGTGAACCTACATTGAACATCATTTAGGTCTCTTTCTCTCCTTGTCACTTGGCTCAAAGCCTCAGGCATCTTAAGTGCCCTCATGATTGTCCCTACCTTTATCCAACAAGTTAAGTCTTAGAGATTCTCTTACCACAGCCACCACCACCAAGGTCAGTTTCTTATTTGCAGACCATGACCATAACTTGGGTAGGAGGGAAGACTTTTAAAAAATTGAGATACAATTCACCCTTTCAAAGTGTTTCATTAATAAGTCATCCCTCATTACCTAAAGAAGATCAGTTACACCACCCTCATGATACCAAATCCAAGGATATTCAAGGCCATTATTTCAAAAATGTTACAAGGAGTAACTAGTAAAAGAAGCACTTTCCTTAACCCCCCTCAAAAAAAATTCTCTCTCCCCTTTGAGCACTCTCTCTATCCTGTCATCCTTATTTCCTGAAGCAGTTCTGGAAATCTTGTTCCATGATTGTCTTTATGAAGTATGATTTAAAAATACAGGGACTATTGCCCCCAAGTACAGTCCAATGGAAAGGGAACACATGAAAATGATACAATATATCCTCATCCATTTTATTCACCAGATCTGGCACCATGTAACCTCTGGCTCTTCCCTACAGTCAAAGTGACCATGAAAGATAAATGTTTGGAATCGATTGAGAACATCAAGACAACCACACAGTGTCATTAAACACTCATGAAAGAGAACTTTCAGAACTGGTGCTGATAAATGCATTAAAAGTGAGAAGTATCTTGACGGTGATCAATGGCAATTGTCTTTTATTGTAATACAATGTAAATTCATCAAATTTTCCATTTGCACTGCACACACAGTTATCTACATATGATCTATGCAATTTTCTGTGGACAATGAAGTATTTCTAGTTGGCTTGCAATGCCTATTTCAATGTACATACTAGGTAAACCATTGTATTGTTTAGTGAATAATGACAAGGAAAATGTCTGTACATGTTTAATATCAATGCATGTTAAAATTTTTTTATAGAAACAAAATTCTCTTCTGGTAACAAAGAATGAGGTTTAATTTATCCTGTGGCCAATTCACTTTTGTCATAGAAATATTAATTTAACATAAAGATTTCTTTTATTTTCCAATTATGAATAGATTAAATTCTTGACAGTAAAATAGTCTCAACCCATGATTAGTTGAATCCACAAATGTGGAACTTACACATGTTGGGACTGACTGGATAGCCAGATTTCTGCAATCTTCACCATTATCTGGTTCTAGACCACTTCTGGGCAAACCTGTGGGTCTCCTTGGTCACTAGCCTAGCCCGTTGGGTCACAGTGTGGATGGGCACCTGGAGGGCAAACACAGAGCTCTGCGTCAGCAGTGTCCCTCACTGGGCTCTTTCTTCCTCACTTGACTACTGTTCCCTAGTAAAGTAAGGGAGGTTCTCTGCAGGCCAAATCCTGTACTTCACCCAGTTTTGCCCTCAGACCGGGTCAGATTTCTGTTGATCCCACATCACAAGGTGAGTCTTTTTCTTTTACCTTTTCTCTAAAGTGTGGCTGGAGCACATTGGTAAGTCTTCCATCCTCTGTCTCTTGAGAGACTGATACCACTTCTGATCCCATTCTGTCCCAACTCCCTGTCTCTCACTTGCTAATGTCCCCAGATAACTCAGTGTGGCAGTCTCTATTGGTCACCTGCTCAGTAGTGATACTCCCTGGTCACATAACCCCTTGCTCACAGAATCCTGAGGGCTGATGTTTCCAAGCAGACAAAACTTGAATAGTTTAAGATGAATCCAGTCATGGAAACTGCTAGTTTATGAGTGGACTTGAGGTTCACTTTTGCCCACTGGGGCATAAGCAGTCTGCTGCAGGGTATCTTGGAAATTAAAAAAGAGACACACAAAGCAATGCTTTCTCCTTGCTTGCTTGCTGCATGATTATGGATTCAGTGCTTGGTACATGACATGTTAAGGTGTTTGACCATGAGAATTAGCCTGAGAACAAAAATCCCCCCCACCAAATTGATGATGACAGAATGGAAGGCACAGAAAATCTGTTTACACTGATACTATTGATCCATTGAGTTAGTCACTCTCAGTTGTCAACAAAACAGCAGTCCTTTCATTGTTTAAACTATGGTAAGAGTCAGAAAACTATTGCCCATGGATCAAATAGGTCTGCAGTCTATTTTTATAAATAGTTCTACAGAAAAGAATTCTGCTCATTTGTTTACATATTACTATCACTATCTCTGTGCTGCAATTGCAGAGCTGAGTATCTGCAACAAAAACAAATCCTAAACTATTTCTATCTGTCCCTTGAACAAAAACACATAAATAAGCTTACCAACCTCCAGTTTAAGCTATTTCCTGGTAGATCATCTATATTCAAAATCTATGTCCACAGTGATAACCCTGTAACTTGGCATAGCTTTATTATTTATTAGTTTCTTGAAGAATTCTGAGCTGGGGCCAGGGATATAGCTCAGTGGTTCCAGTGCCTGTTTTGCAAGCGCAAGGGCCCGGGTTTGATCCCCAGTAACCACATAACAATACTGAGCACGGAGACTCACCCCAGCAGCAATAAGTACCACATACCACAGTGCCGGGCGTGGTGGCTCATGCCTGTAATCCCAGCACTCAGGAGACAGAGGCAGGAGAATTGCTGTGATGTGAGTTTGAGGCTGAGCTCAGGGCCAGCCTAAACCACAAAGCGAGACCCTGTCTCAAAAAACCTTAAAAAAAAGAATTCTGAGCTGTACAGAATTCAGCCACAGATTCAATAAGTAAGCATTGGGAGCCCAGTAAACCACTTCAACACTTGGTGTCATGGAACAACAACGTATGATCACCTCTTGCAGTCTGTGATTTGACTGGGCTCTTGGGTGGTTCTCTCTTGGCTTGTCCTATATCTTTGGTAGAGTGCTGGCTGGGACTTCAGGCATCTGAAGGGCTAACTAGAGCTAAACTTCCAAAATATTACCTCCACATGGTGCTACTTGATGTTAGCTATTGGCGGTGGCCTCTTCATGTGACTTGGACTTCTCACAGCAGGGTGGCTGGGCTTGGAAAAGGAGTCTCAAGATCAACTATTCTAAAAGGCAGTAAGTGAAAGCTGCTAGACCAGTTAAGGACTGTGCTTCAAATAGGCACAGCATCATTTCTGCCATGTCCTATTGGTCAAAGTAGACACACGGCCTTTCTCAGTGGAAGGAGGCTTACAAAAAATAATCTTTACTTCTTAATGAGGGAAGGGCAAGTTCACAATATAAAAGTGTTTGTGGGATGGAATTACTGTCATGATTATTTCTGGAAAATATAATTTGTCACAATCTGTCCCTTGGGCACAATAATTTGTATTTTTTTTCAACTCTTCAAAAGATTTATCAGATTCACATTGAAGGACCAGGATCCTGTTATCTAAATCAAGGAAAAGTGCACATGGCTTCCCAAGGTAGAATTTCTCATAGAGTTCTCATTCATTGTAAGCCTGTACCAAACTGTATCCATGTAGTAGACATGTATCCATGTAGTAGACAGAGCCCCTGCAATGATAAGGGGGAGAGAAGAAATAAGGGATGTACAGCAGTTGTGAAACCCAGCAAGATATTTGTCTCCAATTCTAAGGGAAAATTCCAGGATTTAAGAGGTGACTCTCCATGGTTCTTGACCCTGTGGGTCCTGATTTTGAGTATTTGCTGCCATATCTCTTCCTGAATTTGCCTCCTACACACATATATATATATATATATATATATATATATATATATATATATATATATATATATCTGAAGTCCAGAAGTTATTTTTTCTAATCCATTTTTGAACCACTTCTGCCATATTTAATTTAAGCTGATGGCACATACAACAAGGCAAATCTTGTAAACACAATGTGGGTATCTAGGAGTTAATCAAAGTCACATTCACAAGTTATTTGTGGGATAGCAACCTACCTGGATTAGGGTAGGAGTTAGACTGTTATAAAAATAGTCTTATGATTCTTAGAAGACTTTGCCTAGCTGAGGGATCTGAAAAGCATGCCCTTAAATCCCTCTCAAGTCTCAAAATAGAACTACATTCTTATGAGTCTTACTTTCAAGCCATCTTACTTTACTTTGAGGATAATTTTCTGTGTAGGGAGACTGGAAACATGAAACATGTAATTTTGAACTCCAAAAGCTATGACTTCTTTATACGTTTTAAAAACTGTATTTGAAAATGAGACTACTTGGGTTTTAGCTCATTTCTCTCTGTCTTTTAATATATATGACAAAAATAGATCAGTCAACTTTTCCAACATTCTGCCTGAAATCTCATTAGCCAAACCCCCATCTATCAGGTATAATTTTTTATTTTCCATATTACTACAATTGAAAGATTTGCTAAATTTTATATACCTATCTCACTCAAGTCTTCTTAACTTCCAGTACCAGTTTCCTCATTGTTTTTCCATCCCCAGTGGGGACTTGGGACTCTGCAGGCCATGACCCCTTGTAAAATTCATATCATAGGTTTAAGCTGAACATGTGTGTGTGTGTGTGTGTGTGTGTGTGTGTGTGTGTGTGTGTGTGTGACTACAGTTGGGACCCACAGCCTTACACACACTAAGCAAATGGTCTACTGGTGAGCAGACATCCAGATCCTCAGGCCTCTGGAGGCTCCTTTCTGTGTTCATGAGATCCTGTCCCAGTTTTCTGTCTACATCTCTGCCTTCCTATTTTCTGGCCCACATCCCATCTGCTCAGTCCTTCTGTGTTGGTTCCTCAAAGCTTGGTTTTCAGCTCTCCTCCACTCTCATTCTAAATTCTTTTCTTGGAAACTTGGTTCTAAAATCAGTGGCTTCCAATACTCCTCCATCCCCATGATTCTTATAACAGCTAGAACTAGATCTGAATTCAGATGACAGAGAGAAAATCACATATCACTAACTTAAATACACTATAGAAGTATATTATTTTTGACTAGAGATGCTGGAAGTCCAGGAGTCAACACAACTGTTGAAAACAGTTTCTTTTGGCCTTGTTGCTCTGCTGATGTTAACATAGGGGTTTCATCTGATGGTCCGCCATGACTTCTTTTTTTGCCTGTTTATTTTTTTTTTTTTTTTTGAGACAGTGTCTTGATTTGTAGTTCAGGCTGGCTCTGAGCTCAGCCTCAAACTCACATCACAACAATCCTCCTGCCTCTGCCTCCCAAGTGCTGGGATTACAAGCGTGAGCCACCACGTCCAGCACTGTGGTATGTGCTACTGATTGCTGCTGGGCATGAGTCTATACACCCAGTATGTGGTTTCTGGGGATTGAACCTGGGCCCTTGCACTTGCAAGACAGATGTCAGAACCACTGAGCTAAATACCTGGCCCACCATCACTTCTTAAAGTTGTCATTGCAACCATGGAAGGACTAAAATTGATGTGCTCTTTCCTTTAAGGATACTTTGTGGAATTCACACATGACAACTTTTGTATCTCACTGATTAAAATTTAGTCAAGTGACCACATTGACTGAAGGGATACAAGAATGCCAGTAGAGGAAGTAGACAGACATTAGAGGAATGTCTTTTCTACAACTTCTGAATCTATATGCCCTGACCACACTTTTCTGTAGCTCCTGCCACTGTGGCCTGCAAAGACACCTGGAACACATGTATTCAAGTCTGAGCTTACTACCACTCCTACCCCTGCTCCACTTGAGTGCTCCTTTCCTTAGTGAAATGCACCACAGTCTATCAGCCAGCAGACCAGAACCTCAAGACCAGCTCATTCTCTGTTCATAACTCATCTCTGCTGTGGCTTCTCTGAGGCTTTACCCCATGACAACCTTTGGGTAATGAGATATAAGAAAATATATTGTTTTGGTTTGTCCAGGAGGCACAGGACATGCTATGTGTTTTAGCTTGGCCTCTCACCCTTGTTTTATCTGCCAGCAGAACACTTGCCTGGTGTAGCTGCAGGTGCTAGAATGAGAGACACATGAGAATACCCTGAACATTGCCTGCAATATGAAATAAAGATGCCCAGGCAACCTGCAGACCTATTAACACAAAAAATAAATAACTGTTGTAAGTCACTGGAAATGTAAGGTTGTTAGTCAGTCAGTATTACGGTGGAAACTTAATTTGTAGTGGAAACATTTCCCTTGTACTTCCCTTTCTCTTTTATCAGATCCTTTCACTGTATCACACTGACATCTTAGAATACAATTCTATTTCAAGTTCTGCCACCATCTCAGCCTAATCTCTGACCACTTTGGGCCACTGCAATCACCTCCTGTCTATTCTCACAGCTGCCTCTCTGGCCACTGGTCTGTCAGCTCTCCTAGCAGCCAGAGAGAACTTCAGAAAAGGCCAACTTCATTTGTACCAGATCTGGGTCTCGCCACTGTCTTGGTCCAGGTGGTTCTGTTGTTCTACCTCATGTACAGATGCATAGAGGACTTCCCATCTGCAGCATCCATATCCCATGTGGCTCTGTTCTCTGTACTGTGACCTCTGAGGGAAGGGAATTGACTTGTGAGACACTGAAGTGATAGTTTGGATGTGCTGAACATAGGATGATGTCACTCAAGATGGGCAAATAACTCGTGAACTTCAAGCAGCCAGAAGATGGGCCCTGCTATGACTAGGGTCCAATAAATCCTTCTAAAATATTATTTTGTTGAAGACTGAGTTTCTAATGGGTTTTTAGGAAGTGATTTGACCATATGGACTTTAGCTTTATCACCGGGTTAATCACCGATCAGATCATACTTTGATGATGTTACTGGAAAGTAACATAAACAGCCAGTACACCTAGTGGGAGGAAATGGACCATGATTTGGTGGCTTAGGGGATGATATCAGGTCTGTGACGTCTTCCTCCCTGGCTGTCTTTCTTGCTCTGTTTCTTGGCTGCCATGAGGCAAGGAGTTGTCCTCTCCTGCACCCTTCTGCTACAATATATCAAATATATTATTGACCTAAAAGCAGTGGAGCTAGGAGATCATGGATGGAAGCCTCTGAAACCATGGGTTAAAGTAAATTTTTCTTCCTTTGAGTTGTCTCAGGTATTTGGTCACAGTAACAAAAAACTGATTAACACAGACCCTTAGTCCCTTAACAGAGCTACTTGCTTTCCAGAAGGTGTAGACAGTCTACAGGTGCCGGCTGGGTGCTGGTCAGGAGCCACTCTGTGGATATTTTCTGGGTCCTCCATGGTGTGCCAACACAGGCTGTGGCAGAGGGTTGGTGGTTTGACCAGGCAGCTCCTTCTCTGCTCACCATGTGGCTCTTGTGGGTCATGAAGGCCTCTTGGCTCAGCATTCATCTTCCTAATCCAAACGTTTCTCCCACAATGTACTCCAGTTTATTATCTCTACTCTCAAGGATCTTCATTGCCCTGCTTTCTTTGGAACTTCACCTTTTGATTTGCTAAAAGCTCTGCTTACAAATCAGAGCTTAGACTTTCTCTTTCTATTATCTTTGAAGTGGAAGTCAATGGCAGAGACTTGATCCCTCTTTGCCACTGCTTTCTAGGAAAGTGCAGTCTTAATGCTCCCTAAGAATAGCCGCTTTCCCCTTGAAGTCCAAAAGAAAACAATATATCTCAGTGCATTAGAATGTCATTACCCCACCCTGGAAACTAATCAGTGGCTTCCTGTTGTAGGGAAAAATGTAGCCATTTAACAGTTTCCTGGGACAACCAGTTAGGCAGAACTTCTGCGGAGCTCCTTATACAGAACTCCTGAGTTTATCACCAGTTCACAAGATGTTTCCTGGACATCTGGTTAAGTTTTGTGTTATTGAATCTCGCAAAGATCCATAAACAAACCCTGGGATAAAAATCAGGAAATACTACAAAGCCTGTCCCAGCCCACTTCTTCTGTTTTTACCTATGCATTGCTACTTGGTATTTGCTCCACTACAAAAGAGCTGTTAGAAGATAGCTCAGTGGGTCAGTCCTTCTGCTGAAACTCATACCTGAGTGCTTTGTTTCCTTCTGATTCCAGACCATCAGACTTACATCGACATCCTGTAATTCTTTAAATAATGCTATAGTTTGGATCTATGGGCCAGGGATTTATCTCAGCAGTTCCCTCGCCTGCCTTGCAAGCTCAAAGTCCTCAGTCCGATCTATGGTAACCACATACAACTGTGCCGGGTGTGGTGCCTCACACCCACTGACAACCACCAGTGATCAGTACCACATCCCATAGTGCTGAGAGTGGTGGCTCAGGCCCGTAATCTCAGCACTCAGGAGGCAGAGGCAGGAGGATTGCTCAGTTTGAGGCTGAGTTCAAAACCAGACTGAACTAGAAAGCCAGATTGTGTCTCAAAAAAAACTAAATTAGAAAAAAAGAAGATAATGCTATAGTTTGGATTTAAATGTACTACTATAGAGATCCACAAGTTGAAGGCTTGGTCCCAGCCTGTGGCACTGCTGAGATGAGGTAGAACCCTTAGGAAATGGGGCCGAGCATGAAGAAATGAGGTTGCTGGGGTGGGTCCTCCATTTCTCTCTCCCTTTGCTCCCCCCCTGCACAGCTGTCACAGGTGAGCAGCTCTCCCACGAGCTCTCCACCATCAAGTTCTGTCTTCCCATGGGCACAAAAGCTACAGAGCGAAGGGATCATGAACTGGAAACTCAGAAACTATGAACCAAAATCAACATTTTCTTCTCTTAATTTTCTTTTCTTTGGGAATTTGTCACAGTGATGGCAAGCTGACAAATACAGACTGAAAAAAGAAAAACAACAGAATCTTAAAAATGGCTCAAGCAATGCTATATGATTTGGCTTTTGCCCTCTAATTGTCTGGATTTTTGAACTCCAGATTGCTTTGTGGGAGTCGTGGCTTCTCCCCAATGAGTCTCCTTTTACCTCCCTTCATCTTTTATTCTTAACTCTTCCTTCCTGAGGGAAACTTCTCTTGACACCCTGCACTCGACCCCCCACCCCCATGCTTCTGTGGTTTTTCTGGGATGTAACTCTAAATTCATCTCCTTTGACTTCTTCAAGACCTGAGGTGCTTTATCACTCATTAGATTGTTCGGATACTGTCTCTCCTTCCCTCTGAGCCTGGAAGTTACTGGATAACTGATACACAGTTCCTTTTCTTTGCACTGTCTGCACTGAATTAATAAATGAAATGAATGGATGTGTGAATGGATGAATGGATGGATGGGTGGATGGATGGATGGATGGATGCGAGGGTGGTGGTTTTTTCTGAAAAATAATCTTACAACTCTGAGTTCTAATCCAATCAGGTCCTTGAGAATAATCAGTGATTACAGCCTCATAAATGACCAAAATATGTAGCTGCCTGCTTAGAATGTGATAGAATAGAAAGATTGAGTCCTTCTAAATCACATGTTCCCAGGTCTATCTGGACATTTTCCCTGTTATTCCTTGCTATTGGTACTCAAGATTCTTCTACTAAAATTCAAATGATTTTGTGTGAGCTCAATCCTCAGAAACTGCCCTTCGGGCAGTGGAGCTGATGGCTAAATCATGGAGATCAGGACAGTAGTTGGGGGAAGCAGGAGGAGGAGGGAGGAAAGAGAGCTGGAGAGTGGGGATGGAGACAGGGACTGTGGGTGAGACCCTGAGAGGACAGTCAGAGCAGCAAAGGCGTCATCCGCCTCATGGACTTTCTGCACTGTGATCCTTTTACTTTCATGCTCTGTGACTCAGCAAAAAGTCTTTCACTGTTTTTATTCCACACCTCCTCAAGGAATAAAAATATAAAATAAGAAGGAAACACTTCTTCAGAGGCAAACAGAAGCAAATAGGCATGTGGCTGTAGAGACTGAGCAGTTAAAGCATGAATGTACCCTCCTGGAAAGCTTCATTCATTCTTCCATTTATTCAAAATGTATTGTTGGACTGGGGATTTAGCTCAGTGGTTCATGTGTTTGCTTTACAAATGCAAGGTCCCAAGTTTGATCCCCAGTAATCACATACCACAATGCCGGGCATGGTGACTCACACCTATAACCCCAGCATTCTGGATGCAGAAACAGGGGGATTACTGTCCTCAGGGCCAGCCTATCTGAAATAAAAGAAAAGAAGGACACTCTATTGTCGATCACGAGCCAAGCACTGAATATACGCAATAAACTTAGTAAACATTTTTTTTACCCTCATAGAACAGTGACAATTTCCTGCAGCCCATTTAGAGAACTAGGTACATGCTCTCCTGCCTCTAGCCTGACCCTGAAGGATTGTTTCTTTCTGGACTGGTGGGAAATAGGGACTTGGGAAGAGGTGAGGAAGACATTGTATTGTTGGTGAATATAAAAAGCATTGAAGGAGAAAGAAAACAGCGTTCATGTCTGGTGACAGAACATGCGATGCTGTGTGTGGGCCACATGCCCCAGGAAATGTCTTCCCAATAGTTTGCAACAGCCTGTGGTCTGATGACAGCCTAAGCTCAGCTGCAAGAGAGAATAGACAGATTTGTAGAAGGGTTTAAGTGGCTGGAGATACGAAAATCTGCAACCTATTTCATTTACTTTCTTTTCCTAATCTCCAATTTCCACCTTCAGTGACTTAAGAAGTAGAACCTTTACTCCAAGCAACCCATGCTTAATGGAATTCCTTTTGTTCTTTTTCTTATTTATGATACATCTTTCCACTCCACAGGCCATTACAGAAGGTGTGTACAAAATAAAGCTATTTGGCAATTTCAGTAAAAGCCATGTACTTTTGTTCTAAAGCACCACTTGGCTTTGAAAAGTCAATATTCTTCCACTGGCAATTTCCCATAATGCAGCTAGTTTAACAAACTAAAGTTTGGAAACTTTGGAACAATTGTAGTCGTGTGTGTTCTCCTTAATTTCCTACTTGCCAACATTTCTAAGACTTTGTCATGTTTTACCTCATTGTTGGCTAAGTAAGAAAGCCCCGTAGGCTGGCATGGAGAAAAAAAGGAACAATTATTTAATCTGCTGATTGCAGGTGATAGAAATTCAATTTGACCTAGTCAGCATCAAAAGAGTTGTGTGCCAGAAGGAAGAAAGGGGGGCTGGATGGCATAATTCCCAGGTGTCCTCCAGAGAGGTCAAAACGAGGCTTCTTCATGCCGCAGTCTGACTCAGACAGGAGAAAGGCATAGAGGACCTACAGGAAAAGGCTTGTAGTCCCTGGGAACAGTGTTTGAGGTCAAGAGCCGTTCAGTGGGGAAAATGAACCTTCATTCCTAGCTGTGCGGACTCTGCCTCACTCCTACTCGGAGAACAGAAAACATTTTCAAAGTGCTGTCTGTCCTCCTTCTCCAGGCCATTCTGTGTGACTCATCCATGCGCTCACTTCTGCCCTGAAACATGGGAAACTCAATCAACAGTGACCTCCATGTTGCCAATTCCAGTGAATGTCTGGTCCTTAAGTGGCTCTTTTGGATGTACTTGACTGCCCTGCTTGAAGTATTTTTCTCTCTTGAGCAGCTGAGCATCTCCTTTGGCATCCACAATATCATATTACCTTTGTTTTTGCTTTGTTTTGTTTTTCAGTTTTTTTGTAAGTACATGTTTAGTATAAGCATAGTGGGAAGTTAGTACACATATATTACACATCTCAACTCTTTTTATCCTTTTTTTGTTTTGTTTTGTTTTGAGACAGGGTCTCACTTTGTATTTCAGGCTAGTCCTGAGCTCTCTATGTAGCCTGGGTTAGTCTCGAACTCACAGCAGTCCTCCTGCCTCTGCCTCCTGAGTGCTGGGATTACAGGCATGAGCCGCCATGCTCAGCGCTGTGGTATATGGTTACCAAGGATTGAACTCCAGACCTTGCACATTTGAGGCAGACTCTGGAACTACTGAGCTAAATCCCCAGGCCTCATCCCCTTTCTTTTGCTTCCCTCACTCTCTCTCCATCTCTTAATTCCATTCTCATGCAAAAAAGATCTGTCTCCATACTTCTTATTATCTATCTTCATTTTGCTTTTTATTCAGATTTTCAGTTTCTCATATAAGAGAAAGCATGGGATATTTAAGCTTGTGAGTCTGATTTATTTCATTCAACATTATGGTCTCAAGGTGCATCCCTTTTCTACAAACGACATTGCTCTTGTTTTGCTCCTGTTACCTGCTGTCTGTCTTTCATTCCCCTCTCCTCTCCTTTTCTTCCCTAGTTGTCAGACCTCCTCAAGTTCCTCTTCTCTGCTCCTTCTTGATGTAGTTTCATTTATCAATATTACCATCGCAAGTGCCATAGACATCTTAAATGAAGGTATGAAAACAGAAGCCTCTTCCGAATTTGACCTCCCACTCCTTTCTATCTGGGCAAGAAGCCCAGCATCTACCTGGTTGCTACAGCCCCTAACAGGCACCTGAGTAACATCATTCACTAGGTCACAGCATCCACCCTTACTGAGGGTCTTGGTTGCTGGCTACCATCCAGGACTTCCTCAATTTCTGTTCTTTCTAACTCAGAAATGAGTGTTGTTGGCCATATTTCAAAACATATCTGGTAGAAATTTCCTTCTGTTCATCCCCACCACAGTCATCTGAGTCAAAGCCACTATCATATCTCCTGCAGTCGATGGCCCAGTCTCCTGATCCATCCCACTGCTCCCTCTCCTGCTTCCTCATCCACTCTCTGTTAGGTATCCTCTTAAAAGCAGATTCTGTCACCCCACTTAAAGGAAGTTCTGGTGCCCTAAAGACAAATAATCACAAAGTTCCACTTGTTTGTGCCGGTCTCAGCTGTACAACCTCACCCCGTGACTGTCTCCTGCTCTCTCGTCTTGCGCTGGTCACAGGGCCATCCGCAAACACACTCTTCCTGTGAGGACTTTTTGCTCCTCGTCCTCTGCACTCCCTTGTTACCCTGCCTGGAACACTCATTTCTATTTTCTGGTTATTATCTACGCTTTTATCTTAGCATTTACAACTCGGTTCAGCACAAATGTTACCTCCTCAGAAAGACCACTGTTAATGACCTTATCCTCTGCGCCAGCACTCAGCTATTTCTCTCCAAATATAAATTTACCATTTGCAATCATTTGTTTATTTATTAAACAAATGATTGTTTATGAAGCTTTAAGTTAAACCATAACTGCCCCCAAAATCAGAGGTACTAGCATGTCATTTTCTCCACTTGCCCTTAATGACTAGCAAAACAGCTGGCAGATAATATGTGCTCAAGGAATGGTTTTTAAATAAATTCATAAAATGTTACTGAGGGTGACAATGTATCATTCAGAGCTCTGATATGAGCCTTTAACTGTATGGTTTTGGTGGTGACTTTTTAAAAAGTGATCTGGAGTAAGGATTGCATTATATCTTAAGACACATTTAGAGAATTCTGTCCTGCATTTTTCAAGTGGAGCAGTGTGTGTGTGTGTGTGTGTGTGTGTGTGTGTGTGTGTGTGTGTGTGTGAGTGTGGTGCTGGAGATCAAATCCAGATCAAATCTCACACATGTTGGACAAGCATATAACCACTGGGCAAAACTGTCTACCTTTCAAAGCTTCATATTATTTGAATGTATAAGAGGAGGAAAACGTCTTTGGGAAGACAATTTCTTATTCCCATCAAAAATGTTCCTAGAAAGCTATATTCAGAACATTATCGAAGTGGATATGAAAAACTCTGCACTGGAGCCTGTGAGATCAAGCAAAAAGGACAGAAGACAGAAGTTAGAATTTTTTGAAATGAAACTGCAGCTTTCTATCAATAAAAACTTCACAGTCCCCACAGCCTGAAGAAAATAACTCCAAGAGTTATTCCAGAAGACAAATCTTTGAAGCTGGAGTCTGAGAAGGCATCAGAGTTAACTGTCTCCTCACAATTTCTCCAACTAGTGCAAGGCGAAAAGGACTTTTTCAGTGGTTGCAAATTTCTAAAAGCATATATATTCACTGTTGCTTTTAATTCAAAAGTTGATTGATTGGGGTTGATTTTAATTCAAAACAATCCAAATATTCACTGTTCCATAATGACATATTTAGCTGTTTTGGTTTTTCTTAATACTGAACTCTGACTAAAGGTGAAAGTGTAATTTCAGTTATACATAATTAAATAAATGCTCTTCATTTTATGTAATTTTAACTTTTAAAAATATTTCATTGTAATGACTTTAATACTGATAGGTAAAATGTATTGATTAGAAATGTCTCAGTATTTGTAATATGTTTATAATTTTTCTCATGTGTAAATAATCAGATATTAATTCTCTTTTGTGGGAAACGAGAGGAGAAATGAAGCCTAATTCGCCTCCTCAGTGAGCATGAAGGAGAAAAGAGGCACTAAATGGTGATGGCATATTACAGGCTCTGAGATTAAGATTTTTCTGTTGTTGTTGTTTTGTGGTACCAGGTATCGAACTCAGGACCTTGTACTTGCAAGGCAGGCACAGTGTCACTGAGCCAGAGGGTTAAGTTGTTTGCCTGAGCACGTACTAACAGATGTTGGAAAGCAGGTGGATCCTGTGATGCTTTGACTGCTGGTGTCCATGTCTCGATGAGTAAAGATCAGATGAGGCAGACTGCTCACATGACATGGTAAACTGACCTTGCATCTTTGTCATTTTCCACCTTTTTCCACAGGTTAGGGAGAACAAAGAAGCGGCCTGGGTCCCCCCATGAGTAGTGCCTGGATTGGGAAAGTTTGGAGGAATGGGCTGGCTCCCCCTTCGTGGTGCCTGAGGCAGGAGGGACCCAAGCCCGCAGCAAAGGCCAGCCGGTGTGTGAGTTGGCTACATTTGGCACCATGACAGGACTTTGTACCAAGGTTGGCTATTTTCCTTGAGTTTTTGGTTTTATACATTCCACACTCTCAAACATATGAGTATTTATGCATATTTTCATTATAAATCTAAGGGTATTTTGGCAAATGACAACCTCATAGTTTTGTTCCAGGGTTATGACGAGGGTCTGTTATGCAGTTTCAGGTCAGTCAAGGATGAGGAGTCTAGTGCTTAGAGCCACCACTGCCTGCCTCGGTCTGCTTTACTGCAGTGTCTGACCCACGCTGAATTCACATGCTTACCTGTCCATGGGAAGAAGCTGAGCCTTCACAGCCCTATGGATGCAGCTCCAGTAACCATCTTAGTGACTATGTGCTGTGTGTAGTATTGGTATGCTTTTTCAACTAAGGACAGGCACTAGGGTTCAAAAAGCTTAAATAATTTTTCCAGGTCTCACAGAGAGCACATGTGGGAATCAAGCACTGAGCTCAAGCCTGTGTGCCACAAAAATCTCCTCTTCTCTGCCGCCTTTTCTCATGGCAGGAAAAAACAGAAGCGTATTTTGCAACAACCCAGCTCCATCATTTTTATGAAAAGGGTTAAAGTGGTGTGGAGCTGTGCTGGAGCTAGGATAGAATTTCAGAGCCAACTTCAAGGCCTCATTAGGCTGAAGAGCAATACCAGCCGCTCAGGTGCACAGGTGTGCAGGTGCCACTCAGAGGCTCCCTACCTTCTGTACTTGATCCTGGATGAACATAAGACAGAAAAGAGTGGCCTCTTTCTTGTTCTTGGCTTCAGGGATCTTTGACCCGTGTAGAGAAAAGAAAAGAACCACATTGTGAGAATATCTATAAAGGTTTTGTATATGTTCAAATTCCTGTAAGTACTAAAAATTCTGGGAAGTTAATTGCAGACATTTTATCTATTAACCTGGGTAGACACTCTTGTTATTGCTATCAGCACTCCTACTCTCATTTCTACTACGGCTTAATGTCTTCAGAACCCTAACTCAACTATTTTTAATCACAGCTTCCTGGTACATTAGGCATCTGCAAGGTCCCTCACCAAGCTTTGGAGGGAAGGATGAGAGCATGGACCTAAAATAAAAGCTTTTATTGCTTTTGGTGCTCAGAATCTCAAGGTTCACATTGGAACTGGTGCTGTAAATACTTGAGTCTCTACTACTTTCAGTAAAAGTTGTTCATTTTAACTGCAGTCTTGGATACTTCAAATTGTATTAGCTTCAGTTGGGACATTTTGCACATCATTTATCTTAAATTGATTTTTAAATGTAATTCCTAGATTGTATTTATTCAGCACATATCCTATCAGATGATTGCGTTTGCTGATTCACTTTAGACTTAAAACAAAAGCTATTTGTTGCTAAACTGAGGGGGTAAAATATACAGAAATAATTGACTAAACCTCCACAGTTATCATTAAAGTAAAAATCCTTTGGAGATACATTAAAACAATTGTAGGCTGGGCCGGGGAGTTAGCTCAGTGGTTCCGGCGCCTGTCTCGCAAGCGCAAGGACCCGGGTTCGATTCCCCGGTAACCACATAACAGTACTGGGTGTGGAGACCCACACCCAGCAGCAACCGGCACCACATACCACAGTGTCGGGCGTGGTGGCTCACGCCTGTAATCCCAGCACTCGGGAGGCAGAGGCAGGAGGATTGTGATGTGAGTTCGAGGCTGAGCTGAGGGCCAGCCTGAACCACAAAGCGAGACCCTGTCTCAAAAAACAAACAAACAAACAAACAAACAAAAAAACAATTGTAGGCTCTGAAAGTATTGAAAAACATTTAGAATTAAATCTGTCCAAAGTAATGGTGCAGTGGGAGGGGGGTACTGTCACAGCTGATATGTCATTCAACTCCTGAAACAAATTATTATCAGCCGTTTTTAGCCCAGAGGTTGATTTTAATTCAAAACAATCCAAAGCTGCATTGTAATAAAATGAAAATGGTCACCAAGCCTTGGACATTCCCAGGATTATAGCCCAAAGCCAAAAGAGCAAAGTCTTGTTGGCAATATGAGTACTCAGTTTTAGAGAATCAGACACTAATAAAACAGCAATCTATTTAGGTTTGATTATAAATTCCATGTGCTGGAAAAAGTAACACTGTTCTAGCAGAGGGCGTTCAATATATACCATAAAATTAAACAATATGCCTTTGAAATCATAAACTGAAGACTTCAGTTATTTGTGCAATTTTCTGAAGCAGAGACAGTTTATTCAAGATAACCATTCTATTCTCTGTGCGATTATAAGGAAACCAGGCAATTCATACTGCCGACTAGACCTACAGAGTTATTTTTTAAAATACTTTTATAGCAAATACTGGAAACCACTTAAAAATATGTCAATAAAGAAACTGTTCAAATGCAGAAAGATTTCAAAGCTACATTAATAAGCAAAAAAAGAGGACAGCTGCAGAATCCTGTTATAATACCATACTTATTGATATTCCAAGGGAGAGGAAATGAAGTTTGAATAGAAAGGGGATGTATTCATTTATGATTTTAAGGGTAAACATTAAAAACAAAACCAGAGCCAAACAACCAAACAAAAGTCCTCCCAAAGATTCTAAACTAACAACATTACATGTGAGCCTGCCAAGGTGGCCCAAGCAGATGACAGAGTCTGGGTGGCCTGAGGAGCAGAGCTCCGCTTTCTCGCAGTCCTGGAGCCAGGAGTTCAGGGTCAAGGCACAGGCCGGGTGATCTCTCCAGAGGCCTCTCTTCTGGACTTGTAGATGGGTGTCTCCTCACTGTATCCCCCCAGTGTTTCTGTTTGAACACTCTGTTAGAACTTCTGTTATCTCTCTCTCAGTGTGTCCTGACCTCCTCCTTGTTTTACAAGGACACCACATATTAGAGTAAGATCCACCATAAAAACCTCATTTTAACTTAATCACCCCTTTAAAACCTTATCTCCAAAAAACAGTTGCACAGTATTGAGAATTCAAACTTCAGCACACATATTTTGAGGGACATAATTCAGGCCATAGCACAAATTTCTAGTTTCCATTTAAATCAGCTATGCTCTACAGCATCCTAGGTTAACATTCTAGATTAATTCTATAGTCTTAAGCCAGAAAAAGGCTCCTGACTTTGAAAATGTATTGTGGTAAACAAAGTCTCGGATACAAAACTCTTTCTAGTTCACTAAGCTATAACTTTAAAGTTGTTCTTCTCTGCCCAATGTTCGACTTGGTACTCCAGTATCTGAGGTACTTTCCTTCATGTTCCTATAAACTTTGTTCACATTTCGTTATACTAGGTAGCACCGTGTACTACTGGATTGGTCCACTCTGTAGTGCAAGTAAATTGTGTACAGACTACCTGCCAGCTCATCTTCATATCTCTCAACATCTACCACAGGCTTGCTGTGTAGTTGATGTTATGGGTTTAATTGTATTCATCCTCAAATTCATTCATTGTTGAAGTCCTAACTCCCAGTACCTCTAAGTGTGACCTGAACTGGGCACAAGTTCCACAGCTGCATTGGTTTGTAGCTTTCATGCTTTAAGATTTAGCATTGGATTGTCACCAATTAGGCTTCAGCTATGGCCGGGAGGTCTCAGTAGACAAGACCTTGCTGACCTTGCTCAACAATGTACAGCTATACCTGAGTGCTAGTCTTAGGAATCTCCATAGCAGTTTTGGAGAACTAAGACCAGAAAAAAATTTGCATTTGAGGTTCATACACCTACTCCATCTGTCAAGTGACAGTGTCTGCCTTTCTTGTGGCCTTAGTGTTGGATAACCTCGCAACTCTGTGTCAAGCAACAAAACCCCAATTGTATTGTTTATTTATTTGTTTAATATGGATACTGTACTTACCTTTGAAATGAACCCATGAGCATTTAATGAAAAAGAAAATAGCTAGGACAGGTGCATTTTTTAAAAAGAGGATAGGGGATTCTCACACAGTGAACATTTACTATAGTTCCGGTCTTGTACGAAGGTAGCTCAGTGAATCTGAACAGTGATGAACTCCATTCGAAAGCCAGTGTAACACCTATACTTTCCCTTGGAGAAATGGTATCTGTGGGAGTTAATCATGCACACATACTCATTTAACTAGTCTGTACTATGTCTGGAATTCAGAAAAATACAACATTCTGCTGGTTGCTCTTGTGTCTCTCCAATAGTAGCCACAGGGATGTGGGAGGCTGGTGGATGTCTAGACAGTAAACAGAAACTTGGCTAGGGAAAGTTGCTGAAAATAGGTAAGAAACAGAGCTGAGACTTGCCAAGCAACCAAGGAACCAATGTTGAGCTCCACTCAGTAAGCCAAGCCTATGTCTTATCTCCCAAGTGTTGATGTTAGAAGCATGTTCCTTAGTGTGGTGATAGCTAAATGATAGAACTTTTAAAATGGAGAGACTAGTGAGTGGTTCCAGGGAAGCAATTAAGGTAGCTAGCTCTAGGGGGACTTCTGAGCTCCTGTTGGAGGGAGTGTTGTAAGAATGAGCCAACTTATGAGTCACTGTCCATCTGTATATTTGGTGATGTGATCTCCCCCTGTTCCATGTGCTCCTGTGTCTGCTCTACTGTCCTCACCAGCAGTCTTAGTTACTTTTCTCTTGTTACTGAGACATAATATCTGACACTCAAATCTAAAGGTGTGGGGGTTTATTTGGCTTACAGTTTACAGAGGTTTTAGTTTATAATTGGCTGGCTCTTACACAAGGATGGCAAATATGCATAGCAGAGGGGAAACAAAATATCTCACACAGGCAGCAAAAGTGACAAGAGAGTCCATGGTGCTCACAGCATAGCAACGGCAACAAGGGAGAGAGTTCTCCGCATTGTGTTATCTCTTTTATCCCATCCAGACGACTGGAATTAAGGTGGTGCCAAACTTCTCACCCACATGTAGTGGTTTAGTAATCACACACCCTTAATCCCAGAACCACACACTCCAGATCCAGCCACCTCTGACCAAATGAGACTTGGGGGGACAGCTAGATTCAAACAATAACACCTGCTGATGCTGGGATCAGGCCCTTGAATCTCCAGAGCCACAAATGGCAACACTTCTTTTCTTAATAAAGTTACTTGTTTCAGGGCCAGTGATACCTCAGTTCACAAACTTGACTGTTTCCACAATTCTAGTTGCAAACAGGGTTGGACAAGAACCAAATCAAATTCAGTGGTTAGGTTCAATGTTGACCTTTTGGGGAAATTTCAATTCTTGTCAAGTTTGGTTTGTGACCAGGATTATGGAGAACACTGAGTTCATGAATCAAAGCAATTTATCAAGAAAATTAAGTTCTTAAGAAACTTGCACAAAAGTTTTTGTAATCATTAGATCAAGGTAATTATATGCCACTTTTTTGTTGTTTTTGAGACAGGGTCTCGCCTTATAGTTCAGGCTGGCCCTGAGCTCAGCCTCAAACTCACATCACAGGAATCCTCCTGCCTCTGCCTCCCAAGTGCATGGCATTGTAGTATGTGATACTGATTGCTGGTACATGAGTCTCCATGCCATGTATTGTTGTATGTGGTTACTGGGGATCAAATCCAGGCAATTGCACTTGTAAGACAGGTGCTGGAAACAGTGAGTTAAATCCCAGGCCCCTATATGCAATATTTTTTGCCATGCAGGAACTTTTCAATCCCCCGTCTTTGGGAAGTAAAGATAAGATGACAAGGTCCAGCTGTGAGAGTAGTAATTACTAGAAGTAGGACCCCAGGTAGAGGCCGGTTAACATCAGGATGAAGCAGCCAAAGCTCCGAGCTGCATGACTGAATTATTTGATTAAAGGTAAGACTACAATTAGCGCCATGCAGGCATTGCACTGGCTGGTTAAGTAATGTGACATACGGATGTAACTCTTGGATAAAAAACAGGATACAAGGAGCTGGGAAGATAGATATTAAAAATGTAGCTGAATACTTCCTATGTCCTATGACCCTTGGAGAATCTAGAAAATGCCTAGGTTTGTTTCTTTGTGGAGCCTGGACCCCTGGATCATTGTGACAAGTTCTGCTATGGCTGGAAATCAGTGCATCTTCTTTCTTACTCTGAGGGAAAAGGCTGGATTATCTCACACAATGGCCTAAATGTTCTGCCAAGTCAATCATCCGCTGAGCTCCATAAGCATTTGCTCCATGGCACTGACTGGCAGAGTTTTAAATGGAGCCCAGCATGGCCTGCACTCTGTCCTCTGGGCCTGGTCATCTGCCTTCTTGGAATGTGTACTGACAGCTTGTTTTGGATTGTCATCAATCAGGCATTAGCTGTGGCCAGGAGGTCTCCGTAGACAAGCCAAGTAATTGAACATATGCAAGTTGTTTACTTTGCCCATAAAACAGTGACCACACTCTGTGGAGGAATGGCCTCATTAAAGAAATAATTCTGTTCCTCATCACTCAGTGCCTGGCTCTGCCAGTGGCACAGACTTTCTTTCCAGCAATTAAAATAAACAATTCCACAAGTGCAGTCTACCTTGTGGAAAAAGGTGTCGGGAAATAAGAATGTCACAGAATTTAAAATGCAATGCCTTAGAGTAGCATGGCTTTCCAGAGTTGGGAAGAGGCTTATCTTGGGAGTTTTTGAGCCTTAGTTTTAGAAATGGAAAAGAACACAGTGCTCAATGGTCCACATTTTGGAGTTGGGGAAACTGATGAGTTTTTTTAGTATCACAGCTGCTGGGTGAAGGGTTCGTGTCAAGGCTGTGCCTTTCTGACCAGTGGGATGATCAGTGGGAAGCACAGGAGGATCTAGGGAGCCAGATCTAGCTCTCTCTGGGGGACATAGCTCAGGGAAAAAGTAGAGCAAATGCCCCTGGGAGGAGAGTGCTTCTGGAGCCACCAGAGGAGGCAAGACTGATTGATTCTGGAGAGAAAAGAGAACTGAAGATAAAAATGTGTCAGTCCAAGTTCATGTTCTTCCTGTCCTTTGGTGATTCTGGGGCTTTGACTGCAGGTGCTCCCACGGATATCGGAATCTGCAGAAGCTCCCATCCTTTAAGGTACAGAATCTGCCCAGAAGCTCTGCACATCATTCCATGCATTCTAAGTCATCTCTAGATGATTTAGGATACCTAGTGTGATGTGAATAGCTGTTATTTAGATAATAATGACAAAGAGTAAAAAGTCTGTGTATGTTTAGTACAGACACAATTCTCATTTTATTCCATGGTTGATTGATTCTACAGAGAGGAACCCATGGTGTGCAAAGCCATCTTCATCTGCAGAAGCCAGGCCCCACGCTAGCCAGTGCAAACAGAAAATACTCAGCAGAACGTAGCACTGGGCAGTGGAGGACACAAAGAATGATCTGAGGTCCCAGGCAGACTTCTTGGACCATAGACTTTGCAGAACAAGGTCAACAGAAGGGCTGAGGCTTGGTGATAATCAGCAAGCTAATGCATTAGCAAGCTACATAGTTAGGGCTGGTTGGGCAATTTGTAATCTCAGCTTCTCACAGGCTAAACAGAAAGGTTCATAAGTTGGAGGATAACTTGAACAACTTGGCAAGACCCTATTTATGAATAAATGAATGAATGAGTGAATGAGTGAATGAGTGAATGAATGACATGCATAATGACGTGCATAACGGAGGAAGTCACTGCTTTCAAACCAGAACCTGCTGACCTGGCCTCCACATCAGCAAAATGGATGCCTGTGCCCACTTCCTCTTTCACGTACTCAGTTGTGAATCAAAATCCCACCTGGGGCAATTGGCATGAAAACCTTGAATCTCAGCAGGAATTCTGGCTACATGATAGTTAACATGATGTAGTTTTTAGCTTTTGTGTACACAGGCTGTGAAGCAATGCTTGTGAGGTTTGAAAAGGCTGGGAAGCAAGCTGATCCACAGCGTTCATGCCATAGGAAGAGCTTGGAGCTGCAGGGCAAGGATCTGTGCTTTGGAGCTCAGGTGGTCTGATCAGAAACAAAGACGTGCAGAGGCTTTCTTGGCCAGAGAAAATCCATGAAGTAATTTTGCAAGATATCTCTAAACACATCACACAGGCTATATTTGTCACCATGGAGTCCAGAGGGAAAGTTTTTTGGAAATAATGGCTGTAACACGTGAGAGAAAATGAAGGCTTGGGACCAGGTGACAGATGCAGAGGGGTTAATGACCAACAGCAAACTGAGCATTGCTGACTACTGATGAAATGGGTAATGAGACCAACCATGAACTCCGTAAGTACAGACTCACTTGTCTCTGAATTCCCATTGCTGTTTCAGTGTGCCTTTGTTTATTGTGATTTGAGATGAGGTCTCCTTCTTGGTTTAGGCTGGCCCCGAACTCTCTGTACAGGCCAGGCTGGCCTCGAGTTCATGGTGATCCCCAGGCTTCAGCCTCCCCAGTGCTGAGATTATAGGCATGTTCCGCCACACACAGCACACTACATCTCCCTGAGCAGGGCATTCAGTCAGTGCCCAGTGAGTGATAGCAAGGGCGAGAGAAAAACCGGCCAAGGGTACTAAGTGACCGTCAAATGGCAAGTGATTAAAGGGCTACAGGAAGCAATGAGCCAGTAGAATGCTGCTTCTCTCTCTCTGTGACCAGCAGCCTGAAGAGTAAACGTTGCAAGAATGCTTTAAAAAGTGTCCCAGAAGACGCTGACGAGCACAAGGGCAGAGGAATGACGAGAACTGGAGAAAGTGAGAAATACAGCTACTTCTCTTTTCTAGCAGAAATGAGGGTTCTGGGGCCAAACGTGGAAGTCTGATGGTGCTCGAAGAGGAAGCGCTAGCCCTGAGACCCCAAACCAAGTGAGAGGCCCGATGGCAGACCCCAGGTCCCACATGGCAGAGGCGGCAGGGCACATCTTCTGCAGCATGATCTGCACATTGCCACAGCTGAACTGGCTTCTTTTCTCTGCCTGTACCCCATTCCCTCAAACTCCAGATCTTGTAATTAGAGAACCAAAGTGTACATTTAACATTAAAACACAAAAGGACCAGACATTGCTGAAAATCAAAGTGCTAACATAGAAGACAGACTTGGAATCTCAGTGAATACAAATGAAGAAGATAGTTAAGACAGCAGAGAAGCTAAGCATCTGAAGTAAGGGGATGGGCGCGAGGAATAGATGTGCTGGAGGATACTTACACAAAGGCTAGACATGGTGTGCGCCTCTGTAGTTCTAGTTCTCATGAGGCTAAGAGACAATTGCTTGAGCTCAGGAGTTTAAGAACAGCCTTGACAACATAATGAGACCTTGTCTCAAAAACAGGGGTGGGGAATATATAATATATATGAGATCTTCCAGTCAGAATTAAATTTCCTGATATTCTTGGAGATCTGATACTCAAGTTTCTATGCCAATACAAACTACAAACTCTCCAGGCACCTAGAGAAATGCAAATCAACTACAAAAGAAACAAATTTGAGCAGTTTCAGCATTCTTCACAACAGCAGCTGGAGCCAACAAACAATGGAATAATGTCTATGAAGTTCTGGAGGAAGATGTGACCCAGGCTTATTATGCACAGTCAAGATACCCTTCAAATGTTAAAGTCACAGGCAGGCATCTACAAATAAAATTAAAATTCTTCCTGAAAAAGAATTTTATTATGAAACTTTACCAGCTGATATATCAATCATGATATTAAAATAAAAACCATTGGGAACACAGAAAATGTGACTGACAAGTAAAAATGTAGTCTACACTAATATTGAGCTAATAATAATTATGAGAACATATAATTACAGAACCTTGTGAAAGTGTTTTAAACTTGGAAATGTTAAAAATAGCTAAGTAACCACAAAATGTGAAGAGTCAGATGGACAAAATAGTATTGTCTGAAATTGATCAGTAAAGTAACAAAAGCAAACAATATCTCTGGATCCTTCTTCCTCAGATCTCTTCCCCTCGCTCCCTCTGTTTTCCTCTTTTTAAAATTCTTATTTCCTTAATCCTGGAGAGACATTAGGGAATAAGCCTCTTGTGTTGAAGAAACTTTTATATGATAATAATTCCTTCAGTTTCACTTTGGTTCCTATTGTAAATTCAACTAAAATCAAACGCCTAAAAGATTTAAAACAGCTGCTATTGTGTGAGTCCAAGTTTTTAAAAAAGTGATTTTGCTTGTTAACCATTTCACCTATCTATATGAATAGAAACATTCAGTTGGTGTTCATGACTTTTATCTCTTTATGTCTAGGACTATTTGAATTCTTTATAATAAGCATTTTTATAAGATCAACAGTAATTTATAATATATTATAAGACAGACATTGGAGGAAAGTAGGCCAAGATGACACCAGAGTTCATTCCGGGTGATGTGAATACGGAGGATACTTGTGTAATGGTCTTCGGAAAAGGCCCAGACTTCAAAGTCACTGGCTGGGCTTCCAAGGTTCATCTTGTCATGTTCCCTGCTCACTTTTCCAACCTCAAAGTAATGCATTCTGTGTTCCAGCCTTACTGAGCTGCTCATGATTTCCTGGCAGCTCAGCCTCTCACACTTACGGGCCTTTGTTTGTATTTGTTTCTTTTTGCCAATGCCCTCTGCCCCTCCCCAGTCTGTGATTCCTGATAGTGCCTATTTGGGCTTTAAAAATATATATTAGTGTGCTGAGGATGTGGCTGAGTGGTAGAGTGCTTGCCTACCATGTGTGAGACCCTGAGTTCAATCTTTAGCACAAGAGGATGGAAGGAAGGAAGGAAAAGAGGAAGGGAGGAAGGGAATATATGCCTTGGAGCTACTAAGAGACTCCTGAATGTTGCCAAGTCTTTAAAATTTCTGCAATTAGCATTTATGGTGTATTAGTCAGGGTTCCCCAGAGAAACAGAACCAATAGGATGTGTATAAAAGAGGAAGAGATTTATTGCAAGGCATCGGCTCATGTAGTCTGGCAAGTCTTGAGGTCTGTAGTCAGCAGGTTGGAGCCCCAGGAGGGCTGGTGGTGCAGTTCTGGTCCAAAGCTTCAGCCAGGAAGAGCCAATGTTGCAGTTTGAGTCCAAATTGAACACCATCAAGCATGAAGCTCTTTTACTGGAGAGGATCATCAGCCTTTTGTCTGTTCGTACCCTCCGTGGATTAAATGAGGACGACTCACAAGGAGAGGGCCATTGGCTTCACACTGTCTACTGGTTTAACTGTTAAGTCTCATTTAAAACCATCCTTACAGAATCCAAGAATCCTGTTTGACTAAATAGCTAGTCTCCCTGTTGCCTTGTTGAACTGATACATAAAATTACCCATTACATACAGCTTCCTATGTCCTACTTTTCTGAACCAAAATGAAGATGGGATAAGGAAATAAAATTTAGGAGTCCACACCTTTATGAGGTGGATATTATGACCCTTGGGAACATATGCTCTTGTGAAGTCTTCATGGTTTGTACCTTTGGTTTCATGCACAAGCTACTGTCATACCTAAGTGCTGGATACTAATTGGCACAACTATGAAAACTCTTCTAAAAACAGGAAATGAAATATACCAAAGCAATATTAATGCTTGGAAATTTTATTTTGAGAAAACTATATTCTAAAGTTAAGATAAAACGTGGAAGAAGTATAAATAAGACAAAACAATGGCATATATAAGCATGAATGTTCACATTTAAAAATATTACAGTGAAAGGTGCATCACCATTAATCCCTCTCAAAATACACTCCCTTGCTTCAAATGTTCTTACCTCATTGTTCTTGCCACATAATGAAGCAGTTCTGGAAGTCCTTTTTCATGAGTGTCTTTAGCTGCACTGTCGTGACTGTCTTGAAGTCCTGAATTCCTTCAAAATGCTCACTTTTCATGGTCATTTTGGCTTTGGGGAAGAGGTAGAAGCTGCACAATTTCAGATCCAGTGAGTAAGGTGGATGAAATCATACTGTAATATTTTATTTGACAGGCATTGCTGTAAATGTTTTGAATCATTGGGCAGGGGAATAGGAAAACATGAGAATCAAGATGTATCATGTACTGATACAAACTCTCAGTAGTGAACATGATCACAATGTATATATAAAAATGCACCAATAAACTCATTTCAAAAAAATTTGAATCATTTCAGGACATGGAGATAGCCAGGGAAAGACACTCAGGAAAGAGGACTTCCAGAACTGCTTCAGAGTGTAGAAAGAACAATGGGTTGAATATGTTCAAAGCAAGGGAGAATATTCTGAGGAGGATTAATGGCAATGTGTGTGTGTGCGTGTATATATATAACTTTCCTGTAGTTTATTCTTGGCCACTGGATACGGAACATCTATATTAAGTGGAATAATTAGTTTATTTGTTTCTAGGAATGATAACTCAAAAATATAAAATTAGAGTTTTCTGTTGGAAAAAGTATTTATATTTTTGTTCTATAATTAAAGAAAAGGAGAAAGATTCAGCAGGGGAGATTTAAAGTTTCAGCTTTTTAATTTGAAAAAGTAAGAGAAAAATCTGGAAAATGTGAAGTTCATTATCATTGAAATAAACAAATGAGCCGGAAGTTGCATTCATTTATCCCCCAGAGGTCCCAGTGTGGAAAGCTTGGTCCCAGGATGGCACAGTTGGAGTGGTGGACCCTCCAGGAGGGCGGCCTGTGATTGCTGGGTGTGTTCTTGAAGAGGATGTTGACTTTAGCTCACCCGGTCTCTCTCTGGCTTATGACATAAGCAGTTTTGCTTTCCCATGTGCTCCTGATCTGATGTTTTGCTTCATGAGAAGCCCAAAGCAATGGGATCTCTCCACCATGCAGTGGAACTTTCAGAGCTGTGAACCAAAATCAAACTTCTTCAAGTGAATTATTTCAGGCTTTGTTAGAATATCAGAAAGCTGACTAACAGAAATTAAAAAGAGAAGTTGCACTTGAGGCCTAAGGAATATTCATAGGCTGTACAAAGATGAAGGTATGTAAATAAAATAGGGTTCAAGGAATGTGGGTAAAATTAGAGCAGAAAAATACTGTTCTCCTGAGGGTTAGTTTTATGTGAAAAAAATCCCTGGAACTTGGGAAGCTACTGAAGGGACAGACATCTACTGAACCTATGGAAAGTACTCTACCTTCTGGGAGTGTCATACTCTCCCTTCCCAGCAACCTGGTGAAATGGGCATTATTTTCCTTATTTTACTGAAGGACATCTAGTAATTATCTCGCTGGTTGATTATTTAACCTGACTTCAAAGCAGGTACTCTTCTAATTGGAGTATTTTCTACAATATCCTGCTAGCTCTGAGAGGCAGTGAGAATATTGCAACCTGTTTCATTTTCATAAATGCCAACTAGGCAATATTTAGTCCTTTGGGAGGCTGAGTGATAGCCCTGCACAATTGTGTACATGCTAATTCCTGGAGCCCATGAATATGTCTGTTACATTACATAGCAAAGAGGAATTAAGGCTGCATTTGGGATTAAGGTTGCTAATCAGCTGACCTTAAGGAAGGGAGAGGATCCTGGCATTATCCACATGGGATCATTATTTTAGTAGGAGTCTATAAAAGTGAAAGGAGAAGAATAAGACAGGGTTAAAGTGAGGCAATGTTAGAAGGACTCCACCTACCATTTCTGGTTTGGAAAATGGAGGAAGAAGCTATGAGTCAAGAAATATGGGCAGCTGTTAGAAGGTGGACAAGGCAGAAAAATATTCTCCCTCATACCCCCCCAAAGAATCACAATAATAAATTTGTATTGTCTATTATCACCTAGTTTGCCACAGTTTGTTGCAATTGAAAGTTCACCCTAGAACCTTCAATTGCACATTGCCTTTGCCATCACAAGCCAGTACTTTCAAGTCCATTTCGGATAATTTAAAATCACAGTATAGACATAGTATAAACAGATAGTTTCACATATGTTCCTCAAACATTCTGGAAAAGAAAGCAGGATTGGCATTCTCTTTCTTTCAAAAATAGTGTAAATGACTTGTTCAAAATCACATGGTGACCAAAATCATACCCTTCAAATTTTGGAATGGTGCTGATGTCTTCAGTGTGCTAATGGCACATTAGGCAAACAATGGGACAAGTGAGTGTAGGCAGCAAGGGGCAGACAGGCATCCGGATATTCCTCAAAGGCACACAATGGCCCGGAGTGCAGGACTTGGGGAGTATGAAGATCAGAGTGGCAAGAAGGGTGGAGGAGGAGCCTGGTTGCCATGCTTTGTCTTGACGCACGGCCTGCTTGATCACAGCATCTTATCTTGTGTTGCTTTCTGCTTTGTCCTGCCCAATTTCCTCTCACTCCTATTTTCTGTGTGAGAGTTAACTGTGGTGTCAACTTTAATTAGAAATTCTTGGTGGATTGGTTTAACATAATCTGGGTGGGGCAGACTTATGAAGAGACTCACACTGGATGTGTGTGGCACCCACAAATAGGCTTGTAGACTGGATGGAATAAGAATACAGAAAAAGATAAAGCCCTTTTTGGTTCAAAGACACTCCAGTCTTCCATGGTTTGTGGACATCCATCTCCAGGATTCTAGGGCAGACTCTTCAGCCTTCCAATGCACACTCTTTGGCTTCCTGATATGGACTTGCACAGGACTCTACAGTGAACTTCAAGCCTTTCACCTTTGCATGGATTGTCCAGCTGTCCAGTCTTGACAATGGGCTTTTCCACACCAGATTCCTATGGGTAGTGATTGTAAACCTACCTTAGAAATTCTTTATATATTATATATGTATGATATAAATATAAAATTAAATCTGTTCCTCTAGTGAACCTAAAGTGATAGAATCTGGGATTGAGACTTCCAGCAAGTCTTTGTAAGGTTTATCTAAACTTCTGTTCTACAGGGAATTTTGGATTAGATAATAATATTAAGGAATGATCATACTTTTCTTTGGAGAAACTGAAAATGTAACCAAGTCTTTGTAACTAAGCAGAGATTCTTTGGAACTCAATCGTTTCTTATTGCATTGCAACAAATTATGGAAACTTGGTGATATCAGACAATGTGAGTTTATTATCTCATAGATCTGGAGGTCAGAAGTCTGCTGTGGACCTCATTGGACTAAAGTGGATCTTTGGAGAAACTGAGAATGTAAGAAAGTCTGTGTAACTAAGCGGAGCTGCCAAGAACATTTGGGTTTGGCAAGGAAAGACATGCAACAGGAAAGATGGCAAGGATGAGTTGCTCAGGAATAAAAACAGGGTGTGTTTAGGCAGGAAAATAAAATGGAAACAGGGAAAAATGAGCAGAGAAATTAAGGAACGATGGAATTAGATTTGGAAATGAACTTGAGTGTCAATGAAATCATCCTACCCTCAGTGCTCAACCCTACAACCTCCCTACCAGGCGGGGCATTGGTGCTTACTGACAGCTTGACACTTCCTGTGATAGAACCTCACTGCTCAAAAGTAGCTCCTTCTCTGCTTTTGTGCAGTCCTGGGCCCAACTGAATCAGTCTCCCCCCATGCACATTCTACCTATTAGTTCTCCTCTGAAACTCTATGGTCACTGATTTTACTGTATTACTAAAAACTTTTGAAACAAACAGAAATGAAACATTTTAAAAATTACTTCAAGAAAGAACATTTTTAAAAGGTAAGGAACTATGTCTCATTCATCATTAAAACTCCAGTGCTAGGATGGTGTAAGCCACAGAATGATCCCTAATAAATATTTGATGAAAAAAATCAATTGATACTAAAACAAAACTAAAATAAATAAAGACAAAGGACAAAGAGAAGTTCATATTAGATGGAAAGTCATAATTATAAAAAGTAAGGTTAAGTTTAAGGATGGGTAAATGTGCAGGTATATACAAAGGAATTTTCAAAAGTCACTTAAGGGCCGAGGAGTTAATTGAGTAGTTCCAGTGTCTGCCTTGCAAGTGCAAGATCTGAGTCCTAACTCCAGTAACCACATACCACGATGGCAGGCATGGTGACTCATGCCCATCAGCAATCAGTACCACATACCACAATGACGGGTGTGGTGGCTCATGCTTATAATCCCAGCACTCTGGAGGCAGAGGCAGGAGGACAGCCTTGAGTTCAAGGCTTGCCTGGGCTACATAGTAAGCTCAGAGCCAGCCTGAACTACAAAGTGAGACCCTGTCTCAAAAAAAAAAAAAAAAAAAAAAAAAGTCATTTAAAATGTCCTGAAAGGTAACTGGCTATTTAAAAGAGTAATTATATTTTGAAATTTATAACAAAGGTATATTTTTTCACAATAGCACAGACGACAAATGATAAAATAAGAAGTCTTTTCAAGTTCTTGGATTATCCATATGGCAGTATTATACTATTTGAAGGCAAACTGTGCAATCTAATGACACATTTTGTAAATCCCAAAACAGCCACTAAAAGAAAAGAAGTAGTATAGCTAGTAAGCCAGTTGTGGAAATAGAATTAAAAATAATCAAGAGTTAGAAGAAGATAAAAGAATGATAAAGAGATGATACAAACTTCAGTATGTAACAAATTTTTTACAATACCAAGGCTTTAAATAAATATTTCTATTAAATGTAAGTGATGTAAGGACTCCAGTTAAAAGGCAGAGATTGACCCTGTCATTTTTAAAAAGTAAGAATTTACTATGTTCAGTATATAAGAAACACATTTTTTAATATAAAATGACAGGTTAAAAATAAAGAGTATGGAGAAAGATACATTATGCAATTATTAGTCATTAGAAAGCTAAAGGTGATAATTAGTATGAGGAAAATAACAGAATTCAGGACAAATAATGATAGAAATGAAGAGGGGCACTGGTTTATGATAAAAGTACTAAAGAGACATAGAAAGCAACTTTCACTGTACATGTTTCAAATCACATAGCTTCAAATGAATGAAACAAAATTTGACAGAACAGAGAGCAAAATCTAGATATATAATTGGAAATTTCAGCCATTCTCTCATTAGCAGACAGAATATGTAGAGATCAGAAAAATCTGAATAACCTTATCAAAAATTCTATTTCATTTATATTTATATAACACTACACCCAACAGTGGAAATGCACATTCTACTGAAAGGAACACTGAATTTTCACCAAACAGATCCTGTTCTAAGCCACAAAGTAAAATTCAATAAATTTTAAAGAACTAAAATCATACAGAGGCTGTTTTCAGTCTTCAATGGAATTAAATTGGAAATCACTAACTAAACGATACCTATTTAGAAATAATCTAAATATTGTCACATAACCCATGAAAAGAGACTACAAGGAAACTTCAATTTTTTTAACTGAATGAAAACGATAACACAATAGGGTACTTTGTAGGATCCTGGTGAAGTAATATTTAAGGGAAATTTAAATACTAAATACTCAGAGGGAAAGAAATCAATCTAAACTTTCACCTTGAGAAACTCAAAAAAAGCACAAAAAAATTGTGTACATCATTTTATTTGTGGTCCTAAGGCTTGAACCCAGCACCCTGCAAATGCTACATGAAAATAATAGGAAAAATACAGAGATAATAAAAAATAAGTACAGAGCAATGAAACAGAAAATGAGTAACAGAAGACAAAAATAATGAAATAAAATGGTTCTTGAAGATTAATAAAATCATAAGCTTTTAATACTAGAGAGATTATTTGTATCTATGACTATTGAAAGGATAACTAAATATTATTAATAATTTCATGTCAATAAGCTTGAGATTTCGATGAAATGAACACATTTTTTAAATGATGCTACTGACCAAAATTGAAACATGGCACAATAGAAAACAGGAACAGCAATTTGTGGTGCTGGTGATTACAAGGTCATAAATGTGTCAAAATATATTGATTATACACTAAATATGTACATTTTTATATGCAAATTTAGCTCAGTAAAATTGATTTTAAAGAAGAAGAAGTTTTGGGGTTAATTAATTTAGAGAAATGGTATTCTTATATGCTAAAGAAAATGATCGCAAAAAGGGGAAATTCGAAGATATATTTACAATAGAGGATTGCTGGTCTTGGAATAGGTAGAAGGATGGCTTCTAATGCCTAAAGGCTTGGCCTTTGATAGGAACACCTATGAAGAGAGGAGGCAGAGGATGTGTGTGTTAGTTTTGCATTGTAGTAATAAAATTCTCAAGGAAAATAAACTTATAAGGAAGAAAGTTTCATTTTGACACAGGAGGTTATGGTTCGTGGTCAGTTTTCCCTGTTGCTTCTGAGGCTATAATGCAATAGAATATGACATTTAGAGCAGGTGACAGGAAGCTGATCACTTCATGACAACCAAGAAGCAAAGAAAGAGAGAAGGGGCTGGCATTCCTGTATACCTTTCAAGAGTATACCCCTAATAACCTTATTTTCTCCCACCAGGCTCCACTTTCTAAAGATGCCACCACATCCTGATAGCACCAAAAGCTACAGACTAAGTCTTCAACACAAGGACTTTTGGGAACACTTAATCAAACCATAACCATCTACTTACAGATTCTGGCTGGTTGCACATAGAGCAGAGTGAAGGGAGACTTGAATTTCTGCTTTTTTCTACTCAGTCTAAAATAGAAAGCAATGGTGAGGTAGGAAATGTCGGAAGTTTGGCAGAAGTAGTATAATGGTTGCCACAGGTAGTGACCTTGAACGGGTGAGGAGAAAGAATGTAATTTTGTGAAACACTCAAAGGTCTCTCAAGATTAGTATACATGCATTTCAGATCATGCCAATCAAGAGTATCTGTTTTTCTTTAGTCCTATTTGGCTCCACAGCTGCAAGGGTAGCATAGATGAAGAGTTGGATTTAACCAGGCTTAGAATTTTTCTGAAAAAAGGTGGGAGAAGGACTAGAGAGATGAGAGTGGACACATGGAAGGGATTATAAAGAGTGCATTGCATTTATGTGCTTCTGTAGCAGGTGTGAGGAGCAAAGCACAGAACAGAGGTAATAAGATTAGTAGATGCAGAAAATGTGAATGTCAGTACATCAGTGTAGGGTTCCAGATGGAGAGAGCTGGGAAAATGGGACAGGGTGGTTAGAAGGGGGGATGCCTGATGCTGAGATTTATGATGAGGTTGCTCCATTACTAACAGAATGATCCAGAGTGTGAAAATCGGTGTGAATTGTGGAGGCATCAAGGAAGACAACAGGCAGGACAGTGGAAATATTATCTGTGGATTTTGCATTCATCAGGAATTTAAAAGGTAGGATGGTCTGTGTTGCCAGCACTTTGGGAGGTTGAGGCAGAGGGATCACAAGTTTGCATCCACCTTGGGCAACTTAGTGATTTAGTGAGATCCAACGTCAAAATAAAAAAAAATTAGAAAAGACTGGGGATGTAGCTCAGTGTAAAGGCCTTAGGTTTAATCCTGAAAACCAAAAAGAAAAAAGTAGGATGGAGCAGAGCAAGTGGTTCTGGGGCCAGTGCAGAATGTTCCTGTGATGAGAATCAGTGCTGAATGTAGGAAAATGGTTCTCTGGAAGCAAGGCGGCTCACAAAGACTTGAAGTCTCTCTGAAGGCTACAGAGTAGGTAGCTTTGCCCTTCTGAAAATGTCAGTGTCTTGAAAGGCAAGAACAAGCCAACAGGGAACAGTGAAATTCCAAAGGAATCTCCCCAATGAGGGAAGACTAGAGTGACGAGATGAATGATACATATGATTCAGGACTGGATCTTACACAGGTCAGGGGAGAAGCAGTTCAAAGTGCATTGTTGGGCAACAGGAAACACTTGAATTCTATCTGTTTGGTAGAAAATAAGCTTGACTAATGTCAGCTTTCATGAATGTAAAGTGAAAAGGAATCTCCTCACTTAGCAAAAAAAAAATTTATATATATATATATATATGTATATGTATATGGAAAAAGTGTCATACACTTAAAGATTCAGCTGTTACCTTCAAATTCTACCCCATATACATATTTCTCTCTCATATATATACATACATAAACACACACACATACACACATATACATATATATGTATATTATACATATATGTTTATATATACATATACATGTGTATATATATGTACATATATGTATATATATATGCAGTGTGATGAAGGGTGAACAATAGCAAGTGGTTAAAAGATACAAAGCTTTCATTGAATTATTTTTACCAATTTTCTATAGATTTGGAGTTTTTCAAATACAGAGGGGGAAAGTTTTTTGAATGTACATTTTATTTATTTATTTATACACAAGATCTTGCTATGTAGTTTAGGCTGATCTTGATCTCACTGTATAGCCCAGGTTGGCCTCAAACTCATCATGATCCTGTTGCCTAAACCTCCTGAATTCCAGGATAATAGTAATCAAGCATTTGACATTTTTAAACAATGTTTTTTATTGACTTAGGTGTAGAAGTATTTGAAAAATTCTAAATTTCAAAGTCAGACAAATGCTTGAAATATAGTATCTTCAAAGAGATCAAAGGCAGTCCAGAGTATTGACATTGCATGGGTAGTGCTGTGGACATGAGTGTGTGTGTGTGTGTGTGTTTGTGTGTGTGTGTGTGTGTGTGCGTTTTGTTTTGTTTTACTAAGGTTTAACTTATATCTAAGAATTTTATATAATAAAATGTATAAATTTAAGGTTACAAGTTAATTTTAATACAGAGAGTATTTAAATCTCCATGTGAAAAATTCATTAAAATTAATTTGATTTGATTAATTCTTCATACTAAATTAATAGCCCTATGAAACTACTGATAAAATACAGAATATTTTCAGCATCACAAGAAGCCTTTCATTCTCTCTCCAAGTAATAGGCATTATTCTGACTTTCATCATGAGAGACTAATTTTATGAACTTTTAAAAAATGAGCTCATCTACCTAAACAGATATATAAATTTACTACAACATTACTCACAGAACTAGCAAATTCATTCTAAAATTCATATGGAACCAGAAGGCACTCAGAATTAGAAAAGTAATCTTAGACAACAAGAGCAATAATTCTCAATTTCAAACTGTACTAAAAAGTGACGAAAACAGTGAAATATGGGCACAAAAACAGATATGCAGATGAGTTGAACAGACTAAAGGATTGAAAAAAACTTCCAGAAGCACATTCAACCACCTGATCATGACATAAAGGACCAAAAATACACACCATGAGAAAGACATCCCATTTAAAAAATAGCATTAAGAAAACTGGCTATCTGTATGCAGAAGACTGAGTCTGACTTAGACTTATATCTTTAACCATGTACTAAACTAAAATCAAAATGGATCAACTACCTAAATATTAAAAGAGAAATACTTAATCTGTTAGAAAGTAAAACCGGCAAAATTCTTGAAGACAAAAGCATAGGCAAGGATTTTCTGAAAAGAACCCTAGTTTGTGCAAGAAATAACATTAACAATCAAATGGGATTACAGTATATCAAATCAAAAAGCTTCTGCACAGTAAAGGAAACAACCAACGAGTGAAGAGACAACTTAGAAAATGGGGAAAAATTGCCAGCTACTCCTCGGTCTGGGCTACATAGTGAGTTCAGGGCCAGGCTGAACTACAAACTGAGACCCTGTCTCAAAAAAAAAAAAAAAAAAAAAAAAAAAAAAAAAAAAAAAAAAAAAAAAAAAAAGAGCCAGCTACTCCTTGGTCAGAGCACTAATATCTAGAAAATATAAAGAACTGAAAGACTAGACCCTTCAAAGTGAAAGACTCTTAAATTAATAGAAACTTCTCCAAAATACAAGTAATTGATAAATACATGAAAAACACCCAACATCTCTAACCAATATGGAAATGCAAATTAAAATAGCACTGAGATTGTCATTTACTGGAGAAAAAAAATGGGCATCATTTCCCTTTGAATAGTTTATATTGTGCAGTATCTAACATACATTTTAGAACTCATTACATTTTCAGTTTCTCATGTCAGAAAAAGATATGATATTTACACATCCATGAACAATTTATTTTACTTATGTGTTTGTGAAAGTTTGTCCATTTGAGTATGAATGACTCAAACCTGTCATTCTTTATGGAAGAATAATACTCAATTCTATAGAAAAACCACATCTTCTTTATCCAGTCTCCAGTTGATGGACATTTGGGTTATTTCCAAGATTTAGCTATCACAAACTGAGCTGCTATAATCATGGGTACATGTATATGGCTGTGGTATGAATCTTTTAATTCTCTCATGTATATCCCTAGCAGAGTCATAGAATCTCTACTTCTAGTTTTTTGAGGAACTTCCACACTGAACTCCATAGTGGTTGTACCACTATGCCAATTGTACTACTTTGCCAGTCAACATTCCCACCAACAGTGGAGAAGGGTTCCTTTCTCCCCACAGCCTCGCCAGCATTTGTTGCTGGTTGACTTCAAGATATCAGCCATTCTTTGTGGAGTGAGATGAAATCTCAGAGCTGTTTTCCTCTACACCTCTCAAATGACCAATGCTATTGAGCATTTCTTCATGTTCTTCTTAGATGCTTTTACTTCTGCCTCTGAAATGTGTTCAGATGCCCATTTTTGAATTAGGTCTTTAAATTGGGGGAGTTGATTTTTTAAGTTCTTTATGTATTCTAGATAGTAGCCCTTTATGTGTGGAACACCTGGAAAAAATGTTTTCCCATATTGTTGGGTGTTTTTTTCATTCTTCCACTGGTTTCTTTTGCTGTGGAGAAGTTTTTTTAGTAAGATGAGGTCCCACTTGTTGATCCCTTATGCTACTTTTCATTCTATGGAAGTTTGGTTCATAAAGTCTTTCCCTAAGAAAACATCTCCAAGAGTTTTGCCTAACCTATTTTCCAGTAGATTTAGTGTTTATATTTTAACATTTCACTCTCTAATCCATTTTGATTTTATTTTAGTACATGGTGAAAGAGATAGGTATTCCTTTAGCCTTTGGCTGGTTAGAAGCCAGTTTTTCCAGCACCATTTGTTAAAGAGACTATCTTTCCTCCATTGAGAATTTTTGGCTCCTTTGTCAAAGATGAGGTGGCTCACTGTGTCTGGAGTTGATTCTGGATCTTCTAATCTATTCCACTGACACTCTGGTCTATTACTTTGCCATTACCATGCAGGTTTTTTTTTTTTTTTTTTTATCACAGTGGCAATGTAGTACAGTTTCATGTTAGGGATCATGATACCCATTGCCATGTCCTTGTCACCTAGAATTGCTTTTGCTATTCTAGGTCATTAGTGGTTCCAGATGAATTTTTGTATTATTTTCTCTAGCTCTATGACATACGTTGTTGGGATTTCAATTGGGATTGCATTGAATCTATATAGGAGTTGTGGGAGTACTGCCATTTTGATAATATTGGTTCTTCCTACCCAGGAACAAGGGATGTCTTTCCATTTTCTTATATCTTCTTCTATCTCCTTTTTCAGTGTGCTGTAGTTTTCAGAGTAGAGATTTTTCACTTCATTTGTTAGACTGATTCCTAGATATTTCATTTTTGGATGTTACCGTGGAAAGTCTTGAGTCCCTAATTTTTCTCTCAGTGAGTCTGTTGCTTGTGTATACAAAGACTATTGATTTTTGAACATTGCTCTTATATCCATCTATGTTGCTAAATTTTGCACTGAAGTCTAGAAGGCTTTTGAGTTTTTAAGATCTTCTGTATAGAGTATCATGTCAGCAAATAATGACAGTTTAACTTCTTCTTTTCCTATATTTATTCCTTAATTTATTTTTCTTGTTTAATTGCAGTGGCTAATGTTTCTAGCTCTTGGATTGTTTTTTCATAGTCTCTTGCCATTTTCCATAGATTATTCCTTTCCTGAGATTTGATCTTCAGCTTCATTCATCCTCCTTCTCAAACTTTCGTTCTCATTTTTAATCACCTGGAACTCTATTTGAACCTGTTTAAAAGGTTCCACTGCTTTTGTTATCTTAGAGTCCATCATCCTCCTGATTTCTTCTAAATCATATCTTTCATTGTGGACAGTATCTCTGTTTTCATCTCAGAGACCAGTTATGCTTTCCATTTTATAAGGTCTACTTTTGTTATCAGCTTAGAAAGTCCTGGGGATTAAGCTTTAGTTTGCTACATTCCCCTTTCCCTGAATGCCCCTGTGATGATGATCTTTGTAACTGGCCTTTTGAATTTTTTTCATTTCTATTCTGCTGACCTGCACCAATAGACAATGCACAGCCTCTGCAGCACTTGCCCAGACTCTCCCATACAATAATTGGGGTCTTGGGGCTTCTAGTTTGGCCCCAGTGGCAAGAAGGCTGCTGGCCAGTGGCTGGGGTAATGGTGTGACCTCCACAGCTCTTACCCAGACTCACCCACAGGGAAGTGAAGGTCTTGCAGGCTTATGGTCTTGTCCTGATGACAGGAAGTCTGCTGGTTGGCAGAAGTCATTGTGAAAACTTTGCGGCATTTACCCAGATTCTCCTGCTGTGGAAACTGGGCAGGCCTTAAAAACAAAGAGGCCTTTTTGGGGCAGCAAGAGACACCCAGAGAACTTCGTGGAGTTTATTGGGACCTGCCTGCTCTGAAATGGAAGTCAGGCAGGCTTGAGGGTGGGTCTTGATGGCAACAAGGCTTTTCTTCGGTGGAGAGAAGTACATCGAGAACTCTGTGGCCCCTGCTGGGAACCACCTGCCTAAGATTCACTTTTTCCTTCATACTTTTCATAATCTATGAGAAATTCTACAATGCATGAATGTCAGTTTTAAGAGCAGAAAAACAATGTACTGAGGCTGCAACTCCCTGATAAGCATTTGCTTAACATTTACAAAGCCATGGATTTGACATTAACTCTGGAAATTGGGGAGCAGAAAAGGCAGGGGAAGGAGAAAAAAAAAGACATTTATTTACCAGGGACTGACCTCAGGATTTGCACTATCAGGCAAATGAGATGTCACTGAGCTAAGGGGAAGGAGGTTGAAGGAAGGGCAAGGGAAAAGGACAAAATGAGAATCAAGATGTGTTATGTACAAATAGGTGCAAGTTCTCAATGTTAAATGTGATCATATTGTATGTATAAAATGTATCAATAAAATCAATTTTAAAAATATAAGAATAGAATATCCTTTATCTGAAACAATGAACCTTCTTTGCTAAAAAAAAAAAAATAAATAAATAAAAAAAGTTCTGCTCTGGGCCTATCATCTCTAAAATGGGCCTATGTCATACCAACACTGCTTGTTACAGAGTAAGCATTCCATAAGCGATTGTTCTTAAAAAACAAAACAAAACAAAACACAAAACTGTCATATACAAGTACAAATTTTTAATGTTGGATGTGATCATAATATATATGTAAAACGTAGCATAAACTAAAAAAACACTACTTTGGCACAGTTGGGAAAGTAGTTTCCTTAGGGGAAAGTTAGGGGTCAAAGCAAAAATGTCATGGTAATCTCCAAAGAAGAGGTTGGAGATAAGACTGAGGGTGTGTAGAAGGTCCTAGTGGAGGTCAGTGTCTAGAGGCACAGGGACATGATTTCTAAGATGAAAGAGGGTACTGCTGAAAACAGGAACAGAAAAGTGGATGCCCCATAAGGATTCCACTGAAGACACTGAGAGGTGACCTGGTTGCCTATGGTCTCCTATGGGGTACCAAGATGGCTGTCACAATTTTAAACATCACATCCAGAGAAAACAATGTCCAGTGGTTAAGGAAAAAATTTAAAAAATTTTTCTTACAAGTCTCTTTGGGAGTGAGAGATTCCCCAGAACCACTTTTAGCAGAATTCTTGTTTTGTCTCATTTGCCAGGGTCGTATCTGCCCATTGCTAAATCAGTCACCCCAAAAGGAAGGGGCTTCTGTGGCTAGAAAAAAGTAACACTCTCCTGAGATTGATGGTCAGGAATGATAGTACTATCTCATGTAGTAAAACCATAGCTCAGTCACCGGAGAAGATGGGTTGCTGAAAAAGGAACCACCAGTCTGCCTTTAGATTCACTAATACAAAAATCTAGGACGTTCCTCTGTAGACTTCTAACATTTCCACTAGAATCATTCTTTCCTTCTGGACCAGAATGAACATACTTAGTAGTTTTGTCATTTCTGGTACCTTGATGGGATGGATCAATCAGATTTTGAATTACTTAGGAAAGAAAAGAAGGAAAGTGGATCCCAGTACCCAGGAAGGATCTGAAGGGGAAATTGGAGTCCAAAGTGAAAGTGAAAACACAGACTTGGATGAGTTCTGCAACCAGTCCTGATGAACCTGAGACCTGGGTGGAAGCGACAGGAGAGAAGGAAAAAACACAGACACACATATTAAGAGAAAGCTGGGGCCAGTTGGGACACAGCCCTCTGTTGGAGAAACTACAACCACGTGCTTGTTCAGCATGTTTATTTTATACAGTTTCAAGAGGGAGTGTTCAGGGCAGTTTTAGAAAGAACAAGCCCTTTTGTATTCTGTTGAGAACATGAAAAGTAGGATATTCTCAAGGCTTTCTATGCCATGGTTGGTTATCAGGAACACAGAGCTTCCCATGCCATTCCTCTTATTGCCTGAACTAAAAGTCAGAAGCTGAGTACTAGTGTCTGACTGGTTAATGTTCCCAGAGTTAGGCTGTGCACATTACTCAGGAGTTCAGCTCAAGATCTTCCATTCAGTTGCTTCCTACAGCTCCCTATGAATGAAGAAAAAAGGTGGGGAGGGGTCAACATTGCTCTTTCTTCCAGGCTCCTGGCTCAGGATATGAGAGATGGGGAGTAAGCCTGTAAAGACACAGTGGGGTGGGTGAGTCCAGAGGGCTCCAGGGAAAAACACACTAGTGAAATAGAGCAGTGGATGCTGTTGAGCTACAGAAGTCAGTGACTCCAGTCCAAGCAAATGGCACATCTGCGAGAGTGCTTGGCTGGAAGCTACAGTAAAGAGGGAAACTGAACCTGGGAGTAGGAGCAGTCAAGGCTCGGCTTCATCTCAAGGTGCTCAGTGTTGAAATTCCCCAGTGACTGGGTGAGGGACAACTATGAGAGACATCCAGAATCAGGGAGCCATGGTCAGGCAGGCAAAGACACTCAGAATAGGCTGAATGATGGAGGCTCCAATCCCAGAAGCAGATGTCAGGATCAGCCTGTACCTCTGTGAACTTGAAAATATCATACCAGTTCAATGATGAATGTGAACATAATATATACCTACACTGTACCAACAAACTTGATAAAAGGGAAAAAATAAAAATAAAAAAGAATATATTGTACCAAAATCAGCACTCCATTCTAATCTTACTGTAGGCTTGCTGGGATTATTCAGCACAGTTACCCTCTGTAATACCAGTCACACCTTGAATTGGACACTACCACCAAATTGTAGACCCCAGAAGATAACCAAAGGCATGAGCTCAAGAGAAAATTTTTCCTTTGCTTTTGTTTATGTGTGAATAGTTTCTAGTGTTTTTGTTCTTTTTCCCCTTTTATTCCCCCATGTCTTTTTCATCAGTTTCCCAAGGCTTGGATCATCTTTTGTTCTCTAGCTTTACCTCCAACCACTTTCTAATAGATTTCTCTATTTTTCCCTCTTACTGCTTTTAGATCTTTTTCCCTGAGGATAAACCCATTATTTCTATAGAATACTATTTGCTATAGATAATTTTCAGATTTGTCTTAGGCTTTGTAATATTGAGGGTGAAATCTATTTCCCATGTAAAAATGGGCAACTATGGGCTTGCTGACGAAGGTATATTTTTAATTATAGTCACTATTATACTGTGAACTCCCTAGAGCAAGGCAATCTCAGAAAGCCCTGCCAGACTCCTGCTCCTCATTCACCGCCATTTTTGCTTATGTAATTATGTTCAGATTAATGCCTATTTCTCTAATAACTACATTTACTATTTCCTTCTAGTAACTACATTTACTGTTTCCTTCTTTCATAGAAACATAAAGGTATAAAAATGAATGTAAACTTCTCTTTGATACTTTCAAGGTGATTTGAATCCCTTGAAGTCCCTGGTAATAGAGCTAATTTTGGTACATCTCTGAAATGGTTGGTGGTCTGAGAACTACACAGTGGTCATGCTTCAATATAACTACAAATCTTGTATCTCTGGTTAAGAGGTGATACATTATTAGTTATCACAGTTTGTCATTTTCTAATATGTGCTTGATGCTATTGTTATTGTACTAGCCAAGGTGACATAGATATGATCAGTTAGTCTTTTTATGCTGACACCTAGGTTGTCTAAGGGTCTATAAACAATACTAAATTCCAAGATCAAATACCTGAGTCTTAAGCTAAATAGGCAGCAATCTCTCATCTCTAATAAACTGAAGAGGCAAGATCTGGGGACAGACTCAAAAGCCCAGATGTTTCTGAAAAGTAGTCACTTTCCTACAGAGGTCTTGATACTAGTAATAAAGCTACCTACCATAAGAAATTTATAAGCCTTGACACAGAAAATAACAAAAATAGAAAATACAGAAACAAGATGGAATCCATATTTTCTAATTTGCTGAACAAAAATAAAAGGGATATAGAGGTGGAAGAAATAAAACAAACAAAACAAAAATCCTTCCAGCTGAATTTCATGAAATGGTAGTAGAAATAACAAAACAAATTAATAAATCTCTTAAGAAACAGACATAATTAAAGAGATGATGATCATAATGAAGGAAATGATTAGTGAAGCCTGAGTAGATACAGATAAAAAAAAAAAAAATACAGGAGCTTAGAAAAGTGATAGAAACAAACAATCCCCTACATAGAAAAGAACTGGATTCCACAAAACAGACTCAAACAGAATCCAGGAGATGAAAAGTTTCTACAGAGCAGAATTAACCAATGCGAAGATAAAATATCAGATCTAGAAGACAGGGTTGTGGTTGGTAACCACCAAATGACAGGCCTATTTAAAATAGCAAGGGACCATGAAAGATCAATGCAACAGCTACTAGATAATGCAAAGAAGACTAATATAAGGCTAAATGAAATCAAGGAAGAATCAGAAGATAGCACAAAGGCACAAAAAACCTGTTCACAGAAGAGCAGAAAATTTTCCAGCCATGGGGTAAAATAACAACCCTTGAGATACAAATAATTGAGGCATATAGAACTCTAATTTGTCATAATCAGAAAAAAAAACTACACGAAAGCATACAGTAGTTAAAGATTTCAGAAATTCAACACAAAAAATAGAATAATAAAAGCAGTTAGAGAAAAGAAACATCACCTGTAAAGGAAAACCCATCAGAATCACAGCAGACTTCTTCACACAAACCCTTAAGTCAATGACAGCTTGCAATAAAGTAGGTTGTTTTAGGTTTCAAAACCTAAAACAAGTTCTAACCTAGACTAATGTACCCCACAAAATTATTTTTCAAAATTTATAAATACTTCCCAGATAAAGAACATCTGAAAAAATTCATGACCACTAAAGCAGTATTCCAAAAAACTTGTGAAGGATTTCTAGAAAAAGAATTCTAGTATCAACAGAATGAATTCACCAGGCAAAACAATTAAACAGAAGAGAACGGAAATCAACATTAAAATAATATGACAAGGATAGGTCAATACATATCCATGATAACTAACCATGTACATGGTCTCCATTCACCAACTAAAAGAAACAGATTGGCAGAATGGGTCATGAAATAAAATCCAGTAATATGCTGAATACACGAAACACATTTAACTAACTAAATAAATAAAACTCATGACTGAAAGTTCAAGGATGGAAAGGTATATTTCCTATGACAGGTGACAGGAACCTAGAAAAAAGCATAGGTAGCTATTTTACTTGCAGCCAAAGTGGATATCAAACTAAGACTTCAAAAGAGACAAAAAAGATTACCATGTACTTACTTGTTCTTAAAGGAATGATTCAAGAGGAATAAGTCATAAATATATATGTACCAAATACTAGTGTACCCAAGTATATACAACAAAAATTAATGGATATGAAACAACTGTAAAGTGAGACCTCAATATGTCTGTCATAAATAGATCAACTGGACTAAAAAAATCAACAAAGAAATATCAAGGCTGACCCAAACTTTTGAACAAATGGACTTAGTAAATACAGTGCTCCAATAACAACAGGATACCCATTCTTCAGAGCAGCACATGACTTTCTTCAAAAGAGACCACATCCTAGTTCAGGGATCATGCTTAAGCAAGTGTAGAGGAACTGAAATCATCCCATATGTATTATCATATCATGCTACAGTGAAATTGGAAATCAATGGTATAAGAGAACACAAAAACTACATCAACAAAAGGAAATTAAAAACACCCTCTTGAACAATCAGTGGGTCACAGCTGGAATCAAGAAATTAGATAATCTACAATTGATAATGTAAATACAACATATTGAAACTTACGGGATGCAATGAAAGCAGTCCTATGAAGAAAATTTATAAATTCCCAAATTAGAAAAATACAATGAGGTGAAATAACAAACCTAGTGTTGAACCTCAAGCTCCTAGCAAAATAAGAGCAAGTTAAACCCAAAGAATGTACAAGGGAAAAATTATAAAGATCAAAGCAGAAATTAATGCAATAGAAACTAGGAAAATTCAAAGAATAAATGAATTGAAGAGTCGGGTCTTTGAAAGATTAAACAAACTTGTAACATCAAAAAAAGATTCAAATTTCTGTAATTAGGAATATATTCTGTAGAAATCTAGATCATCAATACCTACCTTTGAGAACTTGAACTCTAAGAAGATGGAAAACTCAGAAGAAAATGGAGATTCCCAGATACATATGAATTACCACAGCTGAAGCAATAAGATATAACATTCCAAATAACTCAGTATTAATCAATCAAATTGAAGAATAAGAAATATGAACAAAGAAAAGCCCAGCTCCTGACAGATTCACTAATGATTTCCACAAGAATTTTAGAGAGGTCTACTACTGGTAGTACTTCTCAAAATGTTTAATAAAACAGAAATGGAAGCAATACTCTGAAACTTATTCCTAGAAGCAAGCAATACCCTCATACCTAAACCAAAGGATCCAGCCCCGCACCAAAAGAAGCATCAGCAGCAGAACTGCAGGCAAGACCTGAGGATTGGTGGAACAGAATATATAGAAATAATTCCAAACACACTCAGCTATTTTATATTTCACAAAGGGGCCAAATACGTTGACCAGAAGAAAGATAGCCTCTTCAATAAAAAAATTAAAACTGGGAAAATTGTATTTCCATAGGTTAAATATTGAATCCTTATTTCTCACTATGCACTAGACTAAAATACAAATACATCAAAGAACTACGTATTAATACAGAAGCACTTAATCTGCTGGATATAGAACAAGTAAATGTCTTGAAGACATAGGTGAGACCAAGACTTTATGAACAAAACCTTAATCACATAGAAAGAATTACAAAGAATCAACACCTGGGATCACATCAAAATAAAAGGCTTTCAAAACAAAAACAAAACAAAGAAGCCAGTGGTAGTACACACCTGTAATCCCAGCAGTTGAGAGGCTGAGGCAAGAGGACAGCCATGAGTTCCAGGCCAGCCTAGGTCACAGAGTCTGAGGCCAGTCTTAATTACAAAACCAGACCATCTCTCACGATCAATCAATCAATCAAAAAGCTTTTACACAGTGAGTGAAACCAACAAGAGTGAAGAGACAACCTATAGAATGAGAAAAAAAACTTTACCAACAACATCTCAAAGATCTAATATCTAAAAAAAAAATTCAGACCCTCAAATTTAAAGACTCAATCCAATAATGGACATCTGAAATGAATAAACATTTTTCAGACAAAGAAGTACAAATAGCAAATAAGTATATGAAAAAATATTCAACATCACTCACTAAGAAATGCAAACTAATATAACACTGAAATTCCATCTTATTCTAGAAAGAATGGCTGTCATCAAAAAGCCAACCACTAACAAATGTTGGCAAGGCTGGAGGGGGAAAAGGAACCTTTCTGCATTGCTGGCAACACAGAGTGTGAACTGGTACAACCACTGTAGTAATCTGTACGGTGATGCCCAAAAAAACTAAATTAGAAGTTCCATTTAACTCAGCCACATTCCTCTTCTATCTTCCTTAAAGAATTAAAAGCATCATATCATAGATGATAGATAGATGCATACCCATTTATAGCAGCTCAATTTTTAATAGCTAAATCTTTGAAACAGCCCAGATGCCCATTAACAGATGAATGAATAAACAAAATGTGGTATTTGTATACAAGGAGCACTACTCTGCCATAAGGGATAAACTTGAGACTTTTGTAGAAAAAAGGATACACCTTGAGACCATAATCCTAAGAGAAACAGTTGGATACACAAGCTGAAAAATTGCTTTATGTGAAATACCCAAAGGGTAAATGAAGAGAATAATGGGGATACATATTAGGAAAAGGAAAGGTCATGTTCAAATAGGAAGGGGAATAAGAGAGGAGGAGGGAGGGAAGGGAAAAGGGAAAGAATAGAAAAGTGAAAGAAAGCTTTTATAAATAGGGAGGGAAAGAAGGGTTGAAAGGAGGAGTAGAATGGGAAGAAAAAATTTATATTATATACAAGTATGAATTTCCTATGATAAATGTAACCAATATGTATGACAAATATGTATTAATAAAAAATTAATGTTAAAAACATTAGTAAAGAATAGTTAATGCTTGTGTCATTAAACCACTGCACCACTATAGTACCTTACCTGTGTTTCCTGATAGTCATGTGCACATTGTTATAATCTGAAGAAATTTACATTTATCATCTTATAATCATTTTGTCTTGTTATTCATTACTCATTTACTTATGAAGTTTCATAGTGTTGCTTCCCAATTTGACCAGGTATTTCCTTTGACTAATGCAGATGACTAACTTCATTGTAAGTTCTGATAGGTTTATGTTCGCATGTTAATAGGGCCAATTTTTATTGCCTACACTTTACAGTTTGGTTTGTAAAGATCTAAGGATGTTCTTATTATAAATGATAGCACTTGGAGTACACATTGATGCCTAATTCTTTATTTACAACATGAAGCCTTTTAACAAGTTTGTCATGTAAGTTTTTGTGCAAGTGGTGCTGTGAAGATTTATAAATAACCCTGATACCAAAACTACAAGTATATTCGTGTTGCATATGAAAAAAGCTCAAATATTAAGCAACTTGTTCAAAGTCATTTGACTCAAAGGCAGGCACTGATGTGAAAGCCTGTATGTTCTCATGGTATTGAATTTTGAGGAATGAATGAGTCAAGTTGAGATATAATTATAAGATGAAAAAAATGGTTCTAAGAAACACTAAGGGAGCCTGGCACATTAACTAGTTAGTGGAACTTAAGTGAAAACCATTAGATGACAGTATGAGGGGAGCCAGATTCCAGAACACAGGAAAAACTTATTTGGCAGATGCCTGAGAATGGAACAAGCCCCAAACTGTCTTCCTCTATGTAACATCTGGACAGTCTAAAAAGTCGCTTGAGGTTCCAGATCTGCTGAGGCTCAGTTAATGTCTCTTCTGAATTTTGTGACCTCCTTGTATTGTGACAGCAATTCTCCCCACTGCATGGTAGACTTCCCTATACCAAATCAGCTAAAGAGATGTTTGTAGAAAACAAAAATTAGACATTGTATAATGTTTGGATGTGTACTAACTGAGCAGACTTTGTACCTGAGGCATCCAAAAAACTAATTCCCTTTCAGAGCCACCTGAGGAAACTATTTTTACCCAAGGACCATTTCATTGGTTGAATCATATTAAAAAGACTGACATTTACTACTCCCAAATGTTTCACTATGTCTACTCTTATTTCCTGAAAACTGTCATTTTGAAAAAGAAAAGCAGAATATTAAAAAGTACCTTAAAGAATAAACATTTGACATTATTGTCAAAGATAAGTTCTGATGGTGAAATACCCGATTTTCTCAATTTTTCCCATGAAGTCTTTTGGTTCCCTCGGGCATGAGAGCCGTACATATTACAGCAATCTGAAGAAAACATGCTGAGCGAAGGATATGCCAGGAGTCACCCTTGATCACCTAGTGCCATATCCAAGAACTCTGCCACATCTTGGCTCTGGAAATGGTGCTTATTATAATTGCTAGAATCTGAAATCTTGTTTCAACCATGCTCTCTTTCAAGACTTCCTCCCATCCAATCACTCTGGTGGCTAATTAAGTGACTATATTACAAACCAACACTGGGGAAAAAATAGAAATCTGGAACAGTCATCAATGTGTACAATATGAAAACATTTGGTAAAATACAGTAGAGTTCTATGCTGGTATCATGTTAGTACTAATGTTGAATGGCTGGTACCAACACAGACTGGTACTGTGTTCAACACTACTGGAGAATAAACCAGACAATAGAAAAAAGAAAAAATGATGGAGATAAAGATTAGGAAAAGACATCAAAGTTATGAATGGAAGTTATTTAAAAGAAGAGAAATATTCTACAACAGATGAAGAAAGTTTTAATTTCTTTTCACATTAAACATAGTTTACCACAACTAGCTAACAGAAATTACTGTAACATTGGTGAAAATGACTTCAAAATCTAAAGATAAATGTTTGTCATGAGAAAATCTCATTTATATGATGATGATAGGTACTATATTTTTCATGATAAGACACAACTTATAGTGACGAGAAAGCAAATAGTTCAGATCAGGGAGACATGCTGAGGTTTTAATAAAGAAAAAGCTTTGCCTTGTCCAGAACATTTAAAGTCTAGGACACTTTAGTTAAAAAGAGATGAGTTAAATATCAAGTGCTACGCAGGGGGCACAGGCCCATAATTCAGGCTTTATTTACATTACTGGATCTATGCAGCTCTAGCTTTTTGATAAGTGAACTGCTATTTTTGGCAAAGGGATCTTTAACAGTGGCCTTGGATACAATCAGATTTTAACCATCAGGCAGTCAAGGGAGTGTTTTAAAGGGATAGTTGAGTACTTTCATGTATATACTATTAAGGCATCTAAATTTTTGGTGTTTTCAGTATATCATTTTTTTGTTTTTATTCTTTTTTTCATCTTTTATGACTAAGATTAATTATTAAATTATTCATTTTTTTCTCTGCTAGAACAAGTTTATCCCACTGAGAAAACTCTTGGTCTTATTAAAAGGAAATATATGATATAGGAAGACAAAGAAAGATATATTGAAAACCAACAGGAGATATTTTTAAGTCATTATAAAAATACAATCATAATTAACTGATAGTCTTTAACTTTGGAAAAAACTCAAGAATAATTAGAATCAAAATAGGTATTAAAAGTAATTACCAGTGGTTTGTTTTACAAAAGAATAAAGCCATAAAGGCTAATGGCCCAATTAAGTAATTATCAGATTCTTTAGTCAACACTAACAGAATTCACATTTGAGCTAGTCAACAAAGCATATAAATATTTAACAGCTCTTGAAATAACACTGCAGCAATAACATAGACTACATAATTCTATTCACTGTTGCAACTATGCACAAATTAACCAGGTTAAATATCAAAGATACATTAGGAATATTCCCAAACCAAGAAGAGAATATTAATTAAATGAACTTTAAGTTTCAGAAATAAAACTTTTGACATTTTTCACACAGATGAGACAGTGCTTAAACAATTATTGACCAAATCAAGACCTTTAAAGTCATCACCAAAATGCACTACAATATCATTTTTATTTAGTTTACAGAAAGAATCTATAAGTACAGGTTGCAGAAAGAAAATGTTTAGTGCTATTTACATTCATTTTAAAACTCTGCTCTATACAAATTTAATTCTGATCAGTATGAACAATATTTTTTGTAGATCTACTGCATATAAAGCCTTTTCATCAAAGCATTAACAATGAATAAAATAACCTGACTGCATTTAAAGAAAGCTGACCAGTTAAAACCTTATACACTTTATACTTGTTTTTAGGGTCATGAACACCTAATAAAGACAGAACATAATGTCAGCCTGCAATTTCATTTTTAAAAAGGCTAAAGTTATTTATATGGAATATTGTTCTATATACTACACGCCAATCTATATGTAAGTTCTATAGTTAGGTAATTTATAAGATTTTCATTAAATATATTCTACACATATTTGTAATTTCATCCAGGAAGAGTTCTTCCTAATGAAAAAAATATAAAATCTTTCATATTTTTTACAGGTTTAGATGAAACTAGTTCATGCTTTAGTGCTGTGCAAATTGTTTTTAGCATATCGATCTTTAAATTATTGGTATAAAATAAGAGTGGCATCCTTAATCATGTATGTCTTGTATGACTAAAAAAAAAAAAATCAGCTTTTGATTTTCGTACAATTGCAAGCACTAATAGCAAATGCAAACTATACTAAGAAAATTAGTACTGAGGTTTTCCTTTTTTTTAATAATTTTATGAATTCATCTGAACTCTCTAATGAGTAAGCATAACATTGGACAGTTATGGATGAGCTGTAATTATGGAAATGTCCAATTTTCTGGTATTCAAATACACAAAACACATCAGTCGATGAGGTTTTCTACTATTTCTGCATGAGAATGAAAGCCTCTGTGCGCCTGGCACCCTCCCACATTAAGGCTAGAAAACGCACTCTCATTCCTCCCTTGTGCTGTCTGAACAAGCACTCAGCAACAGCAGGACTCAAGAGTGCATGGGTTAAAGGAAAAATTAGTTTCATCAGCCCTCTACTGAGTGCTTTAAACAACAGGCACATTTTGTTTTTTCATTTGTTGCAGTGAAAATAGTTACACTCAGTTTAATATTCTGTGCCAGTACAGCCACCATGGCTGACTTTGGTAGAATTCAACCCACAATTTAGTTTCTTTTCCATTTTTTCCTCTCAAGTTGGCCCAGTAATTAACTTCATTAATTGCTGAGTATCTTCCTGTATGGAATTGTCTGTATGAGTATTTCTAGGTACCATAAACTGTTATAAATTCTGCTGATGAGGAAAATTATTTTTTAGTGCAAATTGTATTTGGAACACTTGACTTGTTAGTTCTGGTGATGAAAATTTTTGTGGCAGCAAAATTGTTTCTACTATGAAAGATAACTTGTTAACTTTTCCCCTGGAGATTGACTGCATTCAAAAGCCAATATATTTTAAAACTGTTCAACATAAACAAAATATGAGAAATAAAAAACCATACTGAAAATGTTCTTGGTTTTTTTTACTTTCATGAGAAAAGATGACAGTGTTCATGTGATAGTTCAGTCCATGGGGTTTGCAAGCAGACTGTTCCTAAAGGTTTCTGAAGCTTTGTTGGGTCTCTTCTGTTCCAGCAGCATGAAAGACAAAGACTGCATCACATCACACTAGGCAGACAGTGTTTACAGGATTACACAACAATTACTCTCTCCAGTCTTTTCACGATTCCTCTGACCTAGGCAAAATAAGAAGAGCTTGTTCATGAATAAGAACATTAGAACAGGGGCACTGAAATATAATAGTGTTGTTTTTAAAATAAAAGTTTGCACTTTTTAAAATTAAAAGGCTGTAATAAATGCTCTTTTAATTTTAATATATTCCAAAACATGTAGATGTTTGCTTGGCAAGCTCTATTCATAAATTATGAAATCTCTCTCCTTCAGAATGTCCAAAAAAACCCGCTAGACATTCTTGAATGCCTATCTTTGTGGCTCAAGTAAGACATTTCTCCAGTGCATGCTTACCTTGAGAGTTTGGCTCTGGCAATGTCTCCCTGGCCACCAAATGCATTACTGTTGTTTTACCAAAAGGAAGTTTTAATGCTAGAGAAAAAGCAGACGACAATTTGTTATATATACAGTGAGTGACCTGTTAAGAATCACTATCCATTTTAAAGATGGAATTGCCTTTTGTATGATTTCCTCAACAGATAAAAACTTCTTAACAAAGATCTCTACAAACTGAGATTAAGTTAGGTTAGTATTATCAGAGATAACTTTCACAATTTAAAAATGATTGTTCCCACCTACGGCTACTATTCGTTTGATAAATATATCTGTATTATTTAAAGAAGGAGCGAATTGATTAATATCAGTGATCACTTCAGAGGAGACAAAAAAACATTTTTAAGCATAAAAGTGAACTGAGAGATACTCTACATATCAGCTGCCTAATAAAAGTACTGTACTGATCACAGTAAATGTAGACAGAAATAGGAAACAAACTTAATTTTAAATATTTACTTTCAACTTTGCATTCATGTATTCCTTAATTAGAAAATAATTTTCTAAAAAGATTACATTCACTGTTTCAGTATTAATAACAGATTTCTAATCAAGTCTTTACAATGTTTTTATTTATTCTTTACATTAAACTAGAAGTAGCCAGTACATCTAACTTGTGTGGCTGTTTCCACAGCTGCACTGTTCTGATACATCAGATAACTTTCTCCTTGCTAACTATAAACTCTATACAGTAGATATTGATGAACTATAAATGGTAGATATTGATGCAAACAATAAGAAAGATGCAGGAAGAATAACAATCTAAAATGCTTTCTCTTTTTCTGAGTGTAGATGCTTTTCATTCTACTGTGATATTAGACAGTATCTAGAACAGAGCTTTCAGCCTTTAATGTATATAATAATCACCTGGGAGATAGAAACTGCATTTTAAAATAAGTACCTTAGAGGCTGGGGGTGTAGCTCCATGGTAGAGCACTTGTCTAGTATGCACAAGGCCCTAGATTACATTATCAGCACCACAATAATAAATAAAAATTAAAAAGATAAAAATGAGTATTTAGCACATCTGCCATCTCAGAACCACACTTTGAGAAACACTGAGTTAGAATATACCAACCACCAAAGCTCTAGTTGATCATCTTTGTCATCCTTGTATGACTAAGGCTTCTTTTCCTTTAGTGAACTGAAATTCGAAGGGGCTGAAAGGTTATACCTTAACAGAGACTTGATAACCAGAAAGTCAAACCTAATTTTAGTGAGCCACAAAATATCAAGAACAGCAGATAAACGGGGACAATGACACATGCCTATAGTGCTAGCTACTTCAGAAACACACAAGGAGACTGGATAAAACTCAAAGCCAGCCTGGGAATCACAGTAAGACCTTGTGAAACCAAGAGAGAGAGAAAAAGGAAAAGAAAGAGAAAGAGGGGACAGAGTATCCAAGCCTCTCATTTTAGCTGTTCACAGAATGACTAAATCCTTTCCTTGGCTATCCCCCACTACTTCACAGTTGTCCACTGCTTAACACTTCATAAGACAAGGATCTCATTCCCTCCTATACTGGGCCAGGCAGCTCACTGTGTTCACATTTTTTTTTTTAATATTGAATTTAAAAACTGTCTGCCTTCGATTTTCAGTTGCTGGTCCTAAGTCTAATTTTCTCAGGGCTAGTCTTCATCCATAATAGCCATGCAAATATTTGAAGATAGCAGCTATTACTGTGTGTGCTGCCTTTTTTATGGACATTGAAGAACACAAAGAGACTGAAAAGACAAATACTTAAGTGTTATTTTTCAAATCTGATCAAATACACAGTTGTAATGATAAATGTGAATGGTTCAGGCTGTGCTCCTACACTTATCTAAATCACTAAGGCCAGAGGTGGTTTACTGTGCTTCTGGAAAGAATGACAGGAACAGAATGACAATAATGACATAAGGTAATCTGGCATATTCTCAAGCAAATTTAAAAAAACTATAGATAAAAGTTTATAATTTAATGGCAATGAGTCAATAATTCTGATTTAATGCAAAGTTAGTATGTTCAAAGTGATATCAGGGAGCTCAAGATTTAGCTCAGTGGTTCCAGTGTCTGCTGGGGAACAAAGTCCCAACTTCGATCCCTGGTGCCATGTATCACAATGCTGGGCATGGTGGCTCACGCCTGTAATCCCAGCCTTTGGGAAGCAGAGGAAGAGGTAGAGGCAGGAGGATTGCTGTGAGTTTAAGGGTAGCCTGGGCCACATAGTGAGTTCAGCCTGAATTTCAAAGTGAGATCCTGTCTCAAAATCAAAATCAAAACATTGGGACCATAATGTAAAGATAATTAAGGAATGGAGTTGATGGAAAATTGTTCCCACAGATAAAAACAAGGAAAGGCATGGAGATTCTCAGATTTACTCTTTTAATCAAACTGAATTTAACTAACATTTACCAATTTTAACTCAAGATCTTGAAGCCTTAGAGAATGTAGAATTTAAAAAAGATTAAAACATGGCTAAATCTTTAATGATGGCATAATATAGCCAAGGAGCTAACATGTAATTTGTACATTAAGACTGTACCACCTAACTAAATAAAAAATGCAGAAAAAGCTAGAGAGGAAAAAGCTTTTTAAGAGTCTCACTATACAGTCTAAATTGGCCTTAAAGTGACTATGTAGCCTAGGCTAGCCTTGAACTTTTGTTGACCTTCCTGCCTGAAACTTTTCAGTGCAGGGATTAAAGGAGTAAACCACCATGACTGGCTAAAACTCTGGTTTTAAATGGCAACTGTCTCTTATAGACAATAATTTTTGTTAGATCGATTATAACAACATTTTCACCAAACCTGGGTTATATGTGAGATTACACCACAAAATGTCCTACAAACTTGACATTAAAAAAAAATCATTTTATTCAACTATTCTAGCCTTCCTAGCACAGTAGATTTTTATCTTTTGTCTTATATAATACTCAAGACCTTCATAAGAGGTTTTATCTCATTTTCCCTTTATCTCTAGATCACAGTATCAGAAGAATTCAATAAATATGTTAATAAATGAATAAAATATTCTACCTTTAAGGAAAAAATTCAAGATTTCATTGTCAAGTTTAGAGGAAAAAGCTTGACTATGTACAAAGATATATTTAAGTGATTAATTTGTTTACAAATTCCCAATTGCCTGAATATATTTAAACATACATATAGTAAAAGCAAAATCAACCCTAAGCATGGCAGAAAATGTACCCCATAAGAGGGCACTATTGAGCTATATATTTCCTCAATCAAAAATGAAGCCCAATACCTAATAATTAAAGTGTTTGTTATGTATTAACCACTGTTCTATAAGTACGCTGAATACAAACACTAATCCACTCCTCCCAACTTATGAAGTAGGCAGTATTGTAAGCCCTATTACTGATGAGGAAACCAGGACACAGATATTTTGTTAAGTAAGGTTCTTGCTTGAGGTTCCTGATCAATAAGTAGTGGAGGCAAGATGCACCTTACAGTTTTGCTCTGAAATCTGTCCAGGTTACTACACTCATGGCAGTTGCTTACATTTATTCTCAAATGATTAGTGATCATATTAGCTGATATTGAACTGAAAACACTCCTTAATATATTTAAAAGCCAATTATTATCTTTTCTATTTTGTATATCTTATTTTAACTTTAAAATATAAATATATCTAAATTATTCAGAAGTATAATAAAATTAACTTATAAAATGGCAGGTATAGACTCCTACTATACTGTGATAGTTTATTTCATAAGGTAGTGCTAATATTAATTTTAATGAAAGGCAAAATGCAATGAATTATCAAAAACAGGCAGAATTCAAAGTTGAATTTTCTAGGAGTCTTATAAATAAATTTAAAAAGCAGGTAAAATAAACAAAAGAATAATAATGCAATGTTTGTAATGCATGATGCAAAATTAAAACCCATTACAAATCTATTACCTCCTAATGTGACATTTCCATGTAGAAATCGTCCTTGATAAATAAGTCGTAGAATATTTGGACTGCTGACCTGCTCTTCTTCCCAGTCTGAAAAGAATTCAGGGAGCTTATTAGATGCATTTCAGCACATACTTGAGGCAATACTGCACTCTTTTAAAAACTGAAACCCAAATCAGTTGTAGGACATTAACACGGCTCATGCAGTCTTTCTTTTTGACTCCTGTCATTAATTACCAACAGATGTCAAAAAAGACTAGCTTTTGTTTCTTAAAGCAAGAGTGCCACATTATGGAGTTATAATTTAAACAACTAACTCAAATGAATTGGGAAAAATCTAATACAAGTAAAAAGATATACCATTTGAAAATTAGTTTCAATTACAGTAATCAGACAATATTACAATGTTCCAGTATCTGTAGCTGTGAAAATGTATATGCAAATGCTAGAAATAAGTTTAACAAAGATATTAAAAAGAACTTCATATATTAGACAATGGTGGTATCTTTTTTTTTAGGTCAACTGGTAAACATTACACAGGATACAACTTTATCTCATCTTATGCATAATGAATAGTATCCAGAAGAAGACCCTAAAATAACACATACTTAGAAGGAATTATACATACATGAAAGTTAGCAAATTGTACAAAGAAAAATCAAAGACAATCAGGAAATAGCTTTGGTAAATTAGTATCGACAAATATTTCATTTACTGAACTTACATGACAAAAATACTTAAGTATATTTAAATAATTTACATAAAATACAATAGAATTATTTTTTTGTAATGTTTTATTTACTGAGTAGATTTGGCAAACTGAGGAAAGAGTGGGCATTACAATTTTTTTTCAAAGCACAAGATCCTGAATTCAATCCCCCACACTGAAAAAAAAAAAGAATGCATGCAGGGATGTAGCTCAGTGGTGCCGTACCTGCTTGGCAAGCAAAAATCCCGAGTTCAACGCACAATGCCACAAAAATAAACAAAAACTTTTTTCAATGCAAGTAACATCCAACTGTTACAACTGATTTTCAATATTGGTATGACTGTTCACTTGAAATATTTTTGAAATGCAAAGACATAGTCTATACTTGATTGTTAACTTTTCTTACCATCAGTCAAGAATTACACTAATTTTAATAATAAAGTGAGAAAAATTAAGAAATAAAAATATTTGTTCTACCTCAAGTTATACTATTGCTCAAATAAAAGTTCTGATACATTTTTGTCTGATGTTCCCTTTTTCCACTATCAGAGGCTATCTTCAAGCCTTACACTCCCCCCCCCCCAAAAAAAAAACTCTTCATAAAAACACTGTTTTGTATTACACCTAGCACAAAATCACTGTGGTATTTAAAAATGCTTTTCATATTGATCATTATATCTATCATGCTTGTCTATAAAGAAAACCCTGTATTCTCAGAGCCTCACACTTTCCTGTGTCTTTTAGATTCAGTTCCACATTCACTTAGGAACTAGCTGGTAACCCGGAAGGTTACCATCTGAAAAACAACAAAAGTCAAGCAGTTCAGAGTATTTGCCTATTAGTCACTCCTCCAACTCAGACCTATGAACCCACAAAGATACATTTTTATGGTCTGGAAATCCTGTTTAAGAACTTTCAAATTGTTTTCATTTTCATGATTTGAAAGTGATCTCTAGATGATGCAAATAATCACTTGATAACCAAGGACAGATTATGATATCAAGTAGTCAATACTTCTTTAATTCTCAAGAGACTAGGGACAAAAGAACAGGAGCCAACTTCATACCTACATGACACTTTCCTTTTAAGAGAAGCTAGATGACAATGGTGCAGTGTACAATAAAGACTGCAGGGAGGGCAGATGACTGAGTTACCAGGCACCATGTAGCAAGCACATGAGTATTCATAATGTAAGCAGTGAAGTAGCTTTAGCAAAAATACACCAGTAGCACATTAGTGTTGTTAATGTGAACACTATCAGTTTTAGAATCATATTTGCATTTTCTTTATAGACCCATTTTAATTTTGTGGGTTTTTTTCAAATTAAAATCTTCATTGGTACATTACATATACACATCATGATTGCACCCAACAATGACAATTTGTACCAGTATATGCCACAACTTAATTCTCATTTTTTCCCATAGCCCTACCCACTCTACAACCCCACCCCCATACACATAAACTTTGTTTCCTTTCTTTTTTGTTATAATCTCATTATTTCCCCCCTTCACTCCATTTTGCTTTGAGTATTTTCTGTTTCACAATACATAACATGCATTCCAGAACTCACTTACATCTTTATTTTCTCATACCAGAGAAAAGATGCGATATTTACACATCTGTGAGCTATTTCTTAAACTTATGAGGATGTCCTCAGGGTACGTCCATTTAAGTACAGATGATTCAACCTTATCATTTTTTATGGTAGGGTAATACTCCATCCTAATTTTGTGGTTTTTGAGTTAACAAGGATAAATAATTTTAATTGAGTTTTATTTTTCTATATTTTAAAATGTATATCATAATAAAAATAATTTAAGTACTAGGGGGTCTGTAAGAACTTAACCCTAAAAATTGTTCCCTATGATATTTAAACTTGAGCAATATTGATCTAATTGATTCATTCTGTGTATGTTCTTTGCTGAAACAAGTACTATCCTTTAAAAAGTTCAAATTGCTTCTGCTAATAAAATTACATGAAATCAACTGATAGTATCATCTTTACTGCGTATGCCATAAAAAGGGTCACAATAATATTTGAGAAAGTTCTCACAAAAGAGAATAAGACAGTTTTAGTGGACAGAAAAAAAATAGAGAAAGGAAGTAATACCAAACATACTTTCCAAATTCATTATAGGTACTGGCTTGGCCTTTCTTGGCCTTGTTAGGGAACAAGTGCAGTGACAAGAATTAAAAGTTATCTTTATTTCTAACTTACTGTTAAGTACGCTATGTATAGGACAGACCAAAGAAACTATTAAAATTTGTTAAAGACAAATTTTTTTTATCATAGATAGGTTTATTGGTATGAAAATGTTATGTGTAGTAACTATTTTTTTCTTTTTAAAAAATATTTTTTGCTTACATTAACAATTCTAAAGCAAGAACAACGACTTTACCTACTGAGCTTTTCTTTACTATTCTGAGAGGAGAAAACTGAAGGGCAAAATCTAAGAAAGGACAGAGACATTCCCTTTAAGTCTGAGTGTTATACCCACAGTTATTTTTGTTCTTTTTCATTTTAGAGATTTATAATTTTTCAGATTGTTTTTGTGAAACAAGGTAAGGCATAGAGAATTAGCACTGTTCATCCTTGAGAGAAAATACCACTCACCCATTGGCCAATTGTCATACACATGCTTGGCGATGTCAGAAGCTGAATCATTAGGAGAAAACAGAAACTCCTTTGTTTTTCCACTCACCAAGATGAGGCGCAAATTTATCTGAAAGAAAAGGATTCTTTTAATATAAATTCTAAAATTGTTAAACATAGAAACAGCTTACATTCATTGACTTTTTATTTCAGCAGTATTTTTAAGTTATTAGTGCCACACTGTAGTTATTTACCTGAAGTCTATCAAGTTTAAAAAAAATGAATGATAATCTGACATATAACTTTCTTATCATTTAAGTTTGTATATATATTACAGATGTCATCATAAAAGAACAAATAAAACCAAAATTCACTTATACTTTTAAGTTTGTTCCAACAATACTCAGACTTCTGTAGGTATCATTGTTACTACAGAATATAACTTTTATTTTAAAACTAAAAAAGTGTTGACCCTTATCAACTAGACAGGAAAAAAAAATATTACCTTGGGACCCCAGTATTCACATTTCTAAGATACGTGTGAGTGTATAAATTTGCTTACATCATTTCAACATCTTTTCAAAAAAATTTTTTTTGAGACATAGTCTTGCTTTGTAGTTCAGGCTGGCCCTGAGTTCACTATGTAGCTTAGGCAAGCCTCAAACTCACAGCAATCCTCCTGCCACTGCCTCCAGAGTACTGGGATTACAAGCATGAGCCACCAAGCCTGGCACTGTGGTATGTGGTTACTGGAAAATGAATTGGGGACCTTGTGCTTGCAAGGCAGTGCCAAAATCACTAAGCTAAAATCCTTGGCCCCAAAATGTTCACTTTTTATACTTCATAGCTTTTATCTGTTTTGAAACACCAGCAGCACAAATAGTTACAATCACTTTTACTGGTCTTTTTATTAATAAAATACTTTCCCAATGACACAGTCATGCATGTACCATGGTGGTTCAAGCTACCCAATAGTGAGATGTATGAATTATGGCCCCATTCTGAAAGTGTTAAATTGATATTATTTTTTAAAAATTAATCTAAATCATAAATACAAGATGGCTTTCTGTAGCTCTGGTCCTTTGTTAAGAGTCAAAAAAAGATCTTACTAAAAAGTTGGGTCTGGTCCAGAGATGAGCGCTAGAACTAGCTATCTAACTTAGTCTTTATATAAAAAAATTATAGAATGTCATTGTACCAGCTTGCATGGTGCCAAGTTTGAGATCATCCTAACTTTCCATTTTATTACCAACATATATTTTTATTAAAAATACTAGAAAATCTTTAATATTCTAGAGTCTACAATGAATAAACTGGTATCTCTCACACAATACCATCATGACACCAATAGAACTATTGTATCTTGTTTGACTTTTTTGAGACAAGTTTTTGCTATATAGTTTTGCTTGGACTTGAACTCACTATGTAGCACAGGCTGGCCTTGAACTTGCAGAGATCCTCCTACCTCTAACTCTCCAGTGCCAGGATTACAGTGCATCACTACACCCAATAAGGTACTGATACTTAGCCACAATCACAGTTTATGCCAACCCAACTATCTTACCTGTTCACTGAAGCCTTAACTCCCAAAGTGATTATATTTGGAGAAAGGGTTGTTAAGAGGTAACTAAAGTTAAATGAGGTCCATTAAGAGAGGCTGTAATGAGCAGGACAATGGCCTTCTAAGAGAGGAAGAGTAGCTTGTGTACTCACTGGCATGCCTCCTCTCTCTGCTCCCCCAACACACAAAGAGTAGAAGGTCGTCACCAGAATCTGACCATACTGGGATCCTGTTCTTGGACTTTCAGTTTCCACAACTGTGAGAAATAAATTCTTATTACTTGAACTATCTAGTCTATGATATTTTGTTATGGTAACCTGAGCAGCCAAATACACTCAAGAAAGAAAAGTATAGGGCTGGGGATTTAGCTCAGTAGTTTCAGCATCTGCCTGGCAAGTGCAAGGTCTCGAGTTCAATTCTAATACCACATACAACAGTGCCAGGTGTGGTGGCTCATGCCTGTAATCTCAGTACTCAGGAGGCAGAGGCAGGAGGATTGCATCAAGTTAGAGGCTAGCCTGGGCTACACAGTGAGTTTCAAGGCTAGCCTGAACTACAAAGCAAGTCCCTGCCTCAAAAAACTAAAAAAAAAAGAAAGAAAAGTACAAAATAAGAAATGTGAGGCCACCTTTAGGAAGGAAAGCAGCTTTTTATAAAATAGAAACTATGAACCAAATTACCTGGATCTGAAAACATTATTTACTCACTATAACGAAATACAGAATATTTAGGCATTGCGAAACAAATTGCTGATAACGCTAAGAAAAGGCATAATGCAAGACTAAGTTTATACTTTTTTATATTAATGGCAAATTCTTCTGTTTTGTTTATCTGCCTTTTGATGTAAAGAACTAGGATTCTCTTTCTACTAATGTCTCAGAATTTTACTATTTTAAACTGACATAAATTGGGCATGGTGGTGTACTTCTGAGATCTAAAGACTTCAGGTGGTTGAAACAAATGAATCAAAAGTTCACGCCCAGTCTGGGCAACTCTTACTGAGATCTTTTCTTAAAGTAAAAATAAATAAATAAAAATAAAAAGGTTTGGGATGTGGCTCAATGGTAGAGATTTTGTGTGAAGTGCTAGTTCCATTTCCAACACTATCAAGAAAGAAAAACTGACACATATCAAGATCACCAATTAATAATATTTTTTCATAATTTAAAACTAGATATTGAGAACAGTGAAAACTACTGATCTCTTGATATGTTTGACACAAGTTTAAAAGAATTAAAAATGTATTCTTTAATGTTTATAGGTACGTGAGTACCTAGGTAGGTTGTTTTGACACAGACCCTCTTAATCCTTCCTTACTCACATGGGCTGCTTCCTACAATTCACAGCGCAGTTGGAAAGTGGCTCTGGGATACAAAATGAGAGTAAAAAAATAAGATTTTAAAATTTAAAAGACTAAGATTTTAAAACTGTCTATCCTGTGGGAATCTAAGAAACCCAATAATTAAGGAAGGGAAGGAATATGACTGGTAAATCTAAGAATGTATCAAGTATGACAATTAAAAGTATCTATAACTAACAGTTAAAGGCTATTTCTGGAATAAAGTTTATGACAAAAATAGCAGTAACTCCAAATATTAGGTTGTTAAGTAAAGTAACCCACTGCCTGTAACATTTCCAGTGCCCAGAATCATATCGGGCACAGATCTGTTTAACCAATATTTAGTAACATTTGACTCCAGCAGTATTCAGATGAAGTAGAAGTGCAGCACAGGCTTCAGCATTCCGGGTACTGTATTCAAAGAACAGTGCAGCATGTGGAATGGTACTGAATAATATCTCGGTAGGATTGTAGATAAGTGTGGATAATTCAAATATGTAAGCATCATATTCTTTTTAAATCACTGGGTCCTGGATCTTTGTTGTCAACAATATCAGTTAATGTAATTATTGTAAATTAATTCTACTTTTTGAAAAGTAGAATTAATTCTGATCTGTTTTATTATTATATACTCAGTCTAGTTTTCAAATGAAGATAAAGGTAGGTTATTGATTTGGACCTATGCTGCTATCTATGAAACAAATCTGTTCTCAGACTAGAAACATGAAGTATACAGTCAAGTATATTTTATGACTATAATACCAATGGAAGAAAACATTCAATTCCATAATTTCCTTTAGAAGAAATCATAAAAGCCATCACCCATCAAGCCAGGGATTTAGCTCAGTGGTTCTGGCCCTTGCCTTGCAAGAACAAGGTCCCTAGTTAGATCCTCAGTAACCATATACAACAATACCGGGCGTGGAGACTCACGTCCACCAGCAATCAGTACCACATATTACAATGCCAGGCATAGTGGCTTATGCCTATAATCCCAGCACTTGGGAGGAAGACGCAGGAGGATTGCTGTAAATTCCAGGCTTGCCTGGGCTACACAATGTACTCAGGGATAGCCTGAACTACAAAGTAAGACCCTGTCTTGAGAAAAAAAAAAAAAAAAAAAAAAAAAAATTTAAAGGGCTGAGGATGTAGTTCAGAGTGAGGGTTCAATCAACTTTGCTGAACAACAGTGACAAGACAAAACAAAACAAAACAAAAGCAGAAATACATATGGGTTAATAGTCCTAAGGGTAAAGTACACTGAAAAAAAGAAAAAAGAAGAGCAAAGAGGGGAAGAGAGGGAAAGAAAGGGGAGGGGAGAACACATTAGAAGACTAAATATAACAAAAGAATGTACGTAATAAAGCACTAGGACAGATACTGTAAAAGATGCAAACATGATAAAAACAGAATTCCACAGTACTCTATAAGGTATTCAACACCTCAGGAGGAAGTGGTGGTTGAAATTCAAGTTGGTTCACTGAAGGTCAAATTTTTGGGGTACGATACACTGACATATAGATAGCAGTATGCACTACATTTTTTAAAAAAATGTTGAAATTATTAAGATGTTGAAATAGCTATACTTAATTTTAGAGACTGTCAAAAGAAGTCAAAATGACTTTCTCCTTTTTACAGCATAATTGTGAATTAAATATTTCCATCATTACTGTACAAAAGAGCAGAATATACTCAAAGAGTCTAAGTATTATGTTAAATTTAATATAAAACAAACATCATAGAAACACACAAATAATTAAGCTTATCTTTTTCATATGATTTTAAGAAAACACAGAAGAAATCGTGTAGAGTTGATGCTATGGCTAAGAAAAAAAAATTAATGTGCGCTCTGAACTTATGAAAACCAGTAGTTCTCAGATACAATGTGATAGATGACTTCTAAAACTCTTCCACCATTAACTCCACGAAATTAGCATTTACAAAAGGGCTTATTATTTAGAAATGTGATAGTTTTGTTATGCACATTAAAAAAACATGCAGGACACATAAACATTCAGTAACAACCAAGTCACTACTGTCAGTAAAACTTTATGCCTCAATAGAGGTGAAATGATGAAACTCCAGTAGCTTCATTTCCTCTTCACTAACTCTTTAATTCCCTATAAAACAGTGCCTAGTGAAGCCTGCCTACTCCAGCACTCTCGGGAAGCACACTTATGATCATCTAATAAAATCATCAAAACCTCCTCATTTCTTATCTTCCTTAGTCTCTGTAACACCCCATATATTTAACTCTCTCTTTTGAAAATCTTTTCTTATTAGGTAGGTTTCTGTAATTCTCAAAGCATGTGCTCCAAATATTATCCCTTGTAAGATATTAAAAGAATTCAGTGTTCAGATAAAACTGTGAAACAAAACTGCACATATTCCTTAAAGAGTTTGCTGAGTCCATTTTACATGTTAAAAGGACAAAACACAATGAATATATTTGTTTATCTTCTATTTAACACACTGTGGGTATTTAGCTACAGAACCAATTTTCTTTCCTATATTACCTATAACCACCCTACACATCTCAGTGTTCAGTAAAACATACTTTGGGAGGATTATTTAGCTTCTTTGACCTTCTTTTCTTAGTTTTTTGCCTTTCCAATAATATAAATACTGGCTTTATCATATCTCTCCACCCACCCTCACACATCCTATACTCTATCACTAAGACACACCCATCCACTCCCCAAGGTTTCAATGCCACCTGTTTAGAACAGTCATGCAAAAATGCACAAACAGCAATCTGACCAGTGATGGACAGTCCCATAACAATATAATGGCTCTAGAAAAAACTCCTTCCACCTAGTGATGTCATAACTATCATAATATGCAGCACAGCATAGTAGCAATCACTCAATTGTGATGACATTGGTATAAACAAAAGTTAAGTCACCTAGTTATACACAAGTATAGCATACATAATGATCTACAGTATATATAGTACTGGATAATCTTAAGTGACTATGTTGCTGGTTTATTATACATGTAATATACAGTATTTTATCATTATTTGAGTATGCTCCTACTTACTAAAAAAAAAAAAAGGCAGTGTCCTTGTACATCTTGAGCTAACCATATTTCTCAAATGCATTATTTTCTCTTGTGCTTTATTTACTCTCCTACTGCTCTCTCTGTTTATTGTGGTTTTAGCAGCAACAGGCTATACCATATGCTATATGTATCTTAGGAATATCAGTGTTATACACACACACACACATACACACACACACCTCTGTATAGTGAGGTGTATAAATTTGGTGTGTAGATATATTCTGCAATGTTCATATGACAAAGCTGCCTCACAACATACATCTCTGAACATGTCCCCCTCAAATGACACATGATTGTATTCCCAAACAAATTCTCCAACTGACAGAAGATCACTTCTAATTTGGTATACTACAGTACACTCAAAATTGATATTTTAAAAATTAAATTTGTGCTTTACTAGTAACATACACCTTTTCTGACTTATTTCTGCTGATTCTGCTTGTCCAGTCACTTTGCTAAAAAAAGCTTAGTCACCTGTACTCTCTTTTTTTTCTCACTTTCTTACCTAGTCTCTTGAATCTAAAATTCTGCTGTCAAGTCTCTCAGTCCACTCTATCTTGCACACTCTCAAGTTTAAAATTTTGTCAGTATGTTCTGAAGAACTAATACTAATCAACTCTGCACAGTACTCTGAATAAAATGCAAAATTAGGCACCATCATATAATCCTAGAAGGTAATGACCATTATTATTTGATAATGATTGTAAACTAGGACGATATAGCTCTTAAGATCATATTTCATAATCTAAATTCTTTGAGCTAACTACTATTATCTTCTAAACCAAATTTCTACTACCCCCTAATTGATTCGTTCATTATAGATCATCTCCTAGCAAAAATCATCAGAATGACTTTTGAATTGCTGCTGGCCAGTTCTAAGGCTACTTTTCACTGGCCTATTGTGACCAATCAGACCTCTATACTACTTATTTCCTGTGCAAAATTTCCTCCTAATCATTGATATAATAGTCAAGCACTGGTGACCTTACATAATTCTCATCTGGAACAATTTTGATTTGTATCTGTCTTATCACTACTCCTATATAAATACTATCTCCTTTTCCTTTATTCTTCCCTTGGTGCCTCAATTTAGAAATACATTATAAGGTTTTTATACAGATACACTAATTATTGTATGTGCACGATACATTTATGGATCTTCTCCAATTAAAAATTGTATATCCTTTAATGTAGAAAAATCAGTCTTAAAACATTTCTCTTAGCAACAAGCATAACTTGTTACGTGGGTGGGTGCAGAACAACTTTAGTGATGAGGTGTCTTTGACAGGCTGATTAGCTTTCTCAATTAAATCTTAGTTTTTAGGTTAAACAAAAAAAAAAAAGGAAAATACTTTAAATTATTTCATACAACTAACGCCAATCACAGAGCCTGAAAAAGTATTTAGGACACTGACAGGATAAATGAAGACTGTACCATAGTATGCCAATGCCAGAGTATAGTCAACATTCTTAAAATAGTTCAATAATGTACATATAACAGGAGACTTTATGTATCACCTCCAACAGAAGAAAAACATTTTCCAATATTTCTAGTCTAACATATTCAGGCAAATAATAGACTATTTTCCACAACAACAATCATGAAATACAAGCTCTGAAACAGATCAGTGAATATAAAGCACAGTTGCCCTGAAAAGGGAAGAAGAAGAAGAAGAAGAAGAAGAAGAAAAAAAAAAAAAACAGTTTAAAATCATCCCATTCTTTACAATATGTTTGTCAGTCAACTCATTATTCAAAGTGATAGCAAGCTCTCCAGTTTAAGAAGAATGCATTCTGTCTGACTATGAAGAAAAGGATTGTTTATGCTGCCTGTGCTTTGCAGTCCTATTCAGCTTGCACAGACAATTTGCATTAACTTGTGACTAGTGATACTGTCACTTAGTGGTGACCCAGATAGTCAATGATCTCCTGTGTTCTCGAGGTTCTTATTTATAAATTAATGTCTCCAGAATATCACGAATTCTTACTTGAAAACATGGTATTATCTTATTATCTATTAAAATTTAAAATATGAATAATGTATCTATTTACTTAGGATTGGTGTAACAAATTATCTGGCTAGAGAGCAATCCATAATAAGCAAGAAGAAACAAGCGAAAGTGATAAATGTTTTAATGTTACTAAATTTCAAATTATAATTAACAGTAAAATACAAAATAGAATTCTTCATCTGTGCATACTTTCTAAGCAAGAATAATTAGTGTAATTGTTAGTATAGTCATTAGAGATGAGTGCTTCAGACTATTTCATTTTTTAAAAATATCTAAATGTTCAGGAATTACGGTTGTTACAGAATAAAAATCTAGCAGCATCAAAACACACATATTATATAATACAAAAAGCAAAACAAATAGCAACAGATGGTTTTAAAGACAGAAAATAAGAGTTAAGTCCATTACATTACCTTTTTCATTTTAAGAGTCTGAAACTTTCAATAATGAAAACTACAGAAAAGGTTTATCCAAGTGAGAGAGAGAGAGACAGGAGAATTTTTATTTGGGGGTGAGGTACCAGGAACTGAACTCAGGTTCTCACACTTCCCAGGCAGAAGTTGTGCCACTGAACTACACTTCTAACCTTAGATCAGAGAAATTTTTGACTCAAGGACCAGGGAGTAATAATAGGAAGTATTTTTCAAAGAAGAAATAATTTTAAATTTTTTATTCACTTATTTATTTTTAGGGGGATAGAGTCCAGGACTGAATCCACGGCCTTGAGCATGCTAGTTTTTTTACTGAGATACCTCAGAACACAAAGTTTTTATCTTTTTAAAAAATGAGTTGCTGTTTAGATCTTATCATAGGAGGCCACAAAAGAATAGAAGATAAAACTTTATTACATTAAACAAGAGGATGTCAGAGCTGGCCTAATAGAAACAGATGATAAAGTAAGCCACTTACCAAAGGTTCAAGAGGCAAGTTTCTTTCAGGAAGACCCAGGAAGTTCCTTTTATCCCAACAGGAGCTTTGTATACTATTTAGAAGACTGCAGCAATTTTAGTTTTTAAAGTTAACTTTAACTTGTGAAAGTTACAAATTCTTAATACAACGCACTAGTTTTTTAAATTAGCTTTGTTTTGGGCCGGGGATATAGCTCAGGGGTTCCGGCGCCTGTCTTGCAAGCGCAAGGGCCCAGGTTCAATCCCCAGTAACCACATAACAATACTGGGCATGGAGACTCACCCCAGCAGCAATCAGCACCACATACCACAGTGCTGAGCGTGGTGGCTCACACATGTAATCCCAGCACTTTGGAGGCAGAGGCAGGAGAATTGCTGTGATGTGAGTTTGAGGCTGAGCTCAGGGCCAGCCTGAACTACAAAGCGAAACCCTGTCTCAAAAAAAAAACCTTAAAAAAAATTAGCTTTGTTTTCATTTATTTAACTTACGCATCTGTCAAATATCAGTGACTTTTAATTAATTGGTCTCTGTGTCAATGAGTTTTGCATTCCTGAACTGAACCATCCATGTATCAAAAACGTATTCAAGAGGGCTGAGGAATTATTAGTTCAGTGGTTCTGGCACTTGCCTTGCAAGCACAACGTCCCAGGTTCATTCCTCTTATTATTTATCTTAGCTCATTAGAGCATGAAACATTTATATTGATTTATTAGGTTCTTATACATGGCATGTCTTTATATTATTTCCTCTGTCCCTTGCCCTTGTTCCTTTGAACCATTTCCTAACTGCAAGAGATTTACCCTCTTGTCTCCTTCTCTTTGCTTGTACTTTTCCTCACTCAAATGAAAGATACTATACGGTACTTAAGCTTATGTGTCTGGTTTATTTCCCTCAACAATACATTTTCCAGGTGCTTTCATTTTCTTGCAAATGTCTCAAATTTGTCATTCGTTTTTATTTTAAATAGCCAAGCAGTAGCCTATACTATAGATACATTTTCCAATTGTCTGTTGATGGGTATGCAAGCTGCTCCAGAATTCAGCTATTACAAACTGTGCTGGTATACATTAATATACATGCATGATGGCTTAAGCTCTTTGGAGAAGCAGGAGAATAGCTGAGTCAGATGGAATTTCTAACTTCAGTTCTTTCAGAAATATCCCTACTAACTTTCATAATTGTTCTTGAACTAGAACATTCTCACAAACAATAAAAGAGGATTCTTTTTTCAACACAGCCTTGCCCGCATTTGTTGTTATTTCATTTAATGTTACTCATTTAATGACTGTCATTCTATCTGGACTAAGATGAAATTTTAGTACAGTTTTAATTTCCATTTCTCTAATGGCCAGAGATACTGAATATTCTTCTCATGTATTTCTTCCTCTATAAAATGTCTGTTTATTTCTCTTAACCATTTCTTGACTGAGACTTTACTTTTTGGAGCTCTAATTTTTTTTAGTTCTTTGTATATTATTTTTAATTTTGAGACAAGGTTTCTTAAAATAACCAAGTTTCACAGGCTGGACTTAAACTTACAATCTTCTGCCTCACTCTGCCAGAGGCTTAGATTAAAGGCACATGCCACTATACCTGGCCAAGAAAAATATTCTTAAAGAACTTCAAAAAAATCAGCTGCCCCAAATTTAAAGACTCAACCCAAAGATGAGCAATCTGAAATGAACAGACATTTTTCAGATAAAGAAGGCAGCCAAGAAACATAAGAAAAAATGTTCAACATCATTGATCATTCAAGAGATGTACATGAAGACAACACTAGATTCTCACTCCACAAAGAATGGTTACTATCAAGAAATCAACCAACCACCAATGCTGGCAGGCCTATGGGGAAAAAGGGACCCTTCTTACTATTGGTGGGAATGTATACTGGTGCAACCACTGTGGAAATTAATGTAGAGATTCCTCAAAAAGCTAGGATCAGAGATCCCATTTGATGCTCCTATTTTCCTGCTAGGTATATACACGAAAGAATTAACAGATTCCTATCACAGCAACATATGTACATCCATGTTTATAGCAGCATGGTTTGTAATAAGCTAAATCTTGGCAACAGCCCAAATGCCCATCAACAGAAAACGTATGCCCATCAACAGGAAACTAAAGAAAGTGTGACTTTTTAAAAAAGAATAACATGGGGTATTAGCCAAAAAAAATGATAAGTTTGAGTCATTTATAATCAAATGGATATACTGTGAGGACATACTCCTAAGTGAAATAAATAAGACACAGATGTGTAAATACCATATGATTCTTTAGTATGAGAAATTAAACACTTAAATGAGGCCCAGAATGTATGATACATATCGTGAAATAGGAAGAAAATGTTCAAAGATAAAGGGAAGGGGTAGGTAGGGGAAAAAAAAGAAAGAAAAAAATTGATAGTAAAAAAATTGAAACAAAGCTTATGTACATAGGGGATATAGGGTAGGAGGGTGGGCAGGGGAAAAGGAAAAAATGAGAATCAAGATATATCATGTACAGGTAAAAATTTTTAATGTTGAATTTGATCATAATGTATATGTAAAATGTACCAATAAACTCAATTAAAAAGAATAAATCTTAAGTTCTTCAACTGAATTAGTCTTGGGTTTATGTGAGGAATATTCAGCTTCAACCAAAGAAAATGGATATCCCTGAATTTGTGCTTTCCCTACCTTTGTTCAACTACTTCAATATATTTGACCTATTCTTTGAGTATTAATTAAATAAGTCTTAAGTAAAATCTCTTCAACTGGACTGCATACTCCTCAAGGGCAGAATCACAATTTCTTTTGTGGAAGAATTGCTTCATTCTACTCTACCTATTTTCTCCACCATTAACCAGTTTTGCATGGTGACCACTGGTGTTAGCATATTAAATATCCTTAAAGAAGGCATAGTATAGGTACTAAGCCAGCTGATCACCATCCCTGAAGTACATCAATAAAATCATCAGGGGGCCATTTGAGAGGAAAAGAAAAAGACATAATTACCACCTTCACAGACAGTCTTAACAAACCACAACTACCACTGCAGAGGTGACCCTGAAAGGCAGCTTAGTGTGTATGCTTAGCAGCAGTTTTTATTTCAAAGACACAAGGTTTTCTACATCTGCAATCATTCTACAAGTTTTTCACAATACTTAAATTATTATTTTGATAAATTTAAGTGTGACTAAAGTAGGCTGAAAGATGTATAATTAGAAAGTAATGGAAGAAAAAAATTTCTAAGTGGTCTTACTTGCCACATTAAAGTTATATGAGGTATACGTGAATTGTTTCTCAAATAAGAAAAATTAGGAAAGAAACGTCCAATTTTAAGTCGCTTTTAAGTGCTCAATAAGCTTTATTACTCTTGTAATTTTTGACAAATTTGATACTTAGTGGTATAAATATACAAAGAATATTTATTGACTGCTATGTATCAGTAACAGTACTAACTAGAATTATACAAGGCAGATAATGCTATCTTTATTTTCCATGTGAAAAAAATTAGGCTTCACTGAGGTTAATCACCTTGCCAAAATGGAAGACTTAATACAGCTATATTTGTACGCCCAAGATTTAGGCTAAGATAGGGTCTTAGATAGTCTTTATATGACTAATATTTTCAATGGATTAGTTCTTCATTGTTGGAATTGTTCTGTGTATTGTGGATGTCTTCTTTATCAAGTAGATCGATCAGTGTCATTCCATCCCACTGGCAAAAAAAATCAGGGCAATAAAAAAAAAAAGTCTTTTAGTATTTTCAAATATCTCCTATGGAGCAAAATCACCTTGATAAAGTTTAACAGACTAAATCCTTTAACTTGTTGAACCATCAGTTCCATATTCTTGGATAAATCTAGGGAAACAATAATTTCACATTTTAAATTACTCACAAAAAAAGGCTATTTCTAATCATTTGATAATATGACTTATGCTATTATACAGTCAAGTAAAAAGTCAAATAAAAATTGTTTAGTGATTCCTTAAATCAATAAATGTTATAATTTTCTTTGTTTCTAACACAAAGAAACACAAATAAAAGTTTTTATATGTGTGAGTGTACTTTTAAAAAATAATCCATTTGGACAAGGTATACCCAATTAGTGACCACTTGTGGAAGGTATAGAGAGTTATATCCTGTATTTTGGAAGCATTTTTATGTCCGGTTTAGTACTATTTCCCTTTTGCTCTTCATTACTTTTTTGTCACATTGTGTTCATATTTAAACCATGTATTATAAATTTATAAATAACATCTGGATTTTTCACTTAGACCAAACAATTTTATGCATTCTTTAAAATCATCATTTTATTTTAGATTTTATTTTGAATAATTTTAGCTCAAAATATATCCAAATCTGAAAGCACAAAATATGCCACAACACTGAACACTGAAAAATAAAAAGTCCAAAACATGGAAGCATTTTATGCAATGGCAGATTCACTGGATTGAGAGTTAAATTTTCTAAGCTGATCAAGGAAAAGACAGAAATGACTATATTAATATTAAAAGCCTTCAGTTTATTTTAAAATACAATTGCTGAACAGTTAATTGTTCCTTTCATATTTATACTTCTTATGTATCTACTTCTGCAAATACTCTACAGTAAATTCAAATCAAGAAATCACTGAATTTCATATATAACAATACACTAGATTTGAAATATGTCTTGGCATCATGTTCTACAGATTACGTGACAAGTGACACTACCAAAGTATTCAGATTGATGGGTTTAAATTTCTGCATTTTGTTTCCCTTTCTTACCCTTTAATCCTAATTGAATGGAATAGTAACTCTGATGACCAACAGGCAGACAGACTTCAGGAGAAAGTAAACTTAACAGTAAACACGTTTGGAAATAATTCACCAATATCATCAGCAGTAAGAAAATGTCTCCTCTAACTAATACATTACCCTCTTAGAAATTGATTTGATATAAATAATTTAAAAATGTTTTCTTATAAAATCCTAACAATGAAAAAGAACATATGAAGCAGCCACATGTGGTGGTATATGCCTGTAATCTGAGCACTTGGGAGGCTGCGGCAGATGGATTGCCATAAATTTGAGGCCAGTCTGGGATCCATAATGAGTTTATAGTCACCTTGAACTACAAAGTAAGACCCTGTCTCAAAAAAACCAAAGCAAACCAAAAAGAAAGAGAGACAGAAGAAAGAAAAGAGAGAAAAGAAGAAGGAAAGGAAGGAAAAGAAATATGTGAATGGGCATATACATCCAAAAACCAGATGAAAGATAAAATACAAGAATCAATAGAATACACAAAAACATAGATATAAGCATTGATTTGAGCCCAGGTAAGCCTCCAACTCATAGCAATCTTCCTGCTTCTGACTCCAGAGTGCAGGTTACAGGTGTGAGCCACCACACCTGACATTGTGGTGTGTGGTATTGATTGTGGATGGGCGTGAGTCACTACCTCTGGCATTGTGGTATGTGGTTACCTGGGACTTTGTACTTTCAGGGCAGACGCTGGAACCACTGAGCTAAATCCCTGGCCCCAATTTGAGCTCTGGTCATGGTTGTTATGTGCTGGTCTGAAAAACTGTCAGAGCAACACCACCCTAAATGGCATACATGTATTTAAATAAATGATGCCTGTTCCAATGAGCATGCTGAGAGGTCTACAAAAAATTCACATACCACATTCTGGAAAAACAACAAAGACCCATTAACTAAAGACTATATTTATGCCATTAAAAAATTAAATTTTTTAGTGTTTTTTTTAAGTCTATGACAATTTTCAACTTATTTTGAGCAAGCTGTTAATGAGTTTCTCTTAGAAATTATAACCAAAAGGGCCAAGGATTTATCTCAGTGGTTCCGAGGCCTGCCTTGCAAGCACAAGGTCCTGAGTCGGATCCCCGGTAACCACATCAACAATGCCAGGCATTGTGACTCACGCCCACTAGCAATCAGTACCACGTTCAACAAGGTCAGGCGTGGTGGCTCACCCCTGTGATCCCAGCACTTGGGAGGCAGAGGTAGGAGGATTGCTGAGTTTGAGGCTGAGTTCAGGACCAACCTGCACTAAAAAGTGAGATCTTGTCTCAAAAAAAAGTATACGTGTAGTATGAGGGCAACCAACCACAATCTGCTGGCCAAATGCAGTCTGAATTCCAACCAACTTCAGAACTGCAGAAACTTCAACTTGATGGTACATACTTAAGTGAATGATTTTTAAAATTTGAACATAAAAACTCAAGGGCTAGTAAATCATGCAGTTTTTCATATACTTATTGTGAAGTTACTGTATTTATATGTGAAAACTCACATCATTTATTTTTTATTTTTCATTAAAGTTCAAAATTCTATCAGATTCATCTTGTTCTGAAGAGGGTAATGAAAAACTTGCATTTTTACTGAAATGAAATTTTGGAGGGCCGGGGATTTAGCTCAATGGTTCCGGCGCCTGTCTTGCAAGCGCAAGGACGCAGGTTCGATCCCCGGTAACCACATACCTATACTGGGTGTGGAGACTCACACCCAGCAGGCAGCAGCAACCAGTACCACAGCGCCGGGCGTGGTGGCTCACGCCTGTAATTCCAGCACTCGGGAGGCAGAGGCAGGAGGATTGCTGTGATGAGTTTGAGGCTGAGCTTAGGGCCAGCCTGAACTACAAAGCGAGACCCTGTCTCAAAAAACCTAAAAAAAAAAAAAAAGAAATTTTGGAGGCTGAGAATATACTCAGTGGTAATAAACTTGGCTAGCATGAATAAGGAATTATAGGGTAATTTCAAATTTCTTCTTTATCCTTTGCTATATTTCTCCGAACTTCTATATAATAAGCATAATTGCCTTTCAATCCATAAGTTTATGATCCAGAGAGCTTATGACATTCACTCACCGCACATTATAATGATATGACCCTTTACACACACACACACACACACACACACACAAATACAGTATGGCTTT